>JAUTDX010002330.1:0-65791 GCA_030844895.1 Ambrosia x helenae | reverse complement strand
AGGAGAGATAATATTTAGTGATTTTAAAACTGAATATAAGCAAATTTAACTTTAAACTCTAGAAAAAACTCAATAAAAAATTAGAAAATAAAATTTTTGGCTATGGTCACATTCTACGTTGCTCACAAAGACTACAAAGTTGAATATTTATGATAGTACCAAGGAGTTCTTGTTTCATACATCATTTAAATAGGAATCATACATCATGGTTTAACCATCAAAAAAAAAAATTTAAAATGCAGTTTTTTACTTATTTTATTCTATTCTATTAAGATCAATTTTTGTATTTTTTTAAATATATTATTTTAGTTACTATAATTTTATATGTGTATGTGATAAAAGATAATATGTTACAATATTCTTATAAAAGTGATGATGTGGTAAATTGTTAATTGTATACGATAAATATATGTGTTAAATTGTGAGTTTTTATTTTTTTTTTTATTCGTTAAAATGTTTAACCTATACAGTAGTTGGCGAAAGTGCGACTTTAAGTCAAAAGATGTATGACAGAGACATTGATACATTTATGATATCTCAAGTAGGAGTGACTTGTCGGTGTTGTAAGTAATCCTAAACCTAAAGCATGAAATAGACGCCAAATAGTTGGCCGTGTGATTTTTAGATTTGTTTTTTCCCTTTGGTAATTGTTTACTTATTTAAATTTTGTTTTTTAGTTTAAATTAATATAATTTTTAAATTATTTTTGTGAATGATTAATTTAATGTTTGATTAATGTTAAATTAAAATCCTTAATTTATTTTTAAACAAAAACCAAAAAAAACAAAGGTTTTATGGTGGTATTTCTATTTGGCAAAGGTGAGGTGAATTGCACATGATTGATGCCTGTTATGGTACCCTTGGCAATTACACATTCCCCTCTAATTCGATTAATATACGTAAAACGTTATGAAAATTTATGTGTGATATATGACGGCGGCGGCCTAATTAGAACCGTCGTAAAAGTTATGAAAGTATGAAACTCATTCCTTATCAAAACAACCGGATTTTTAAACATAGGCAATAGAAACCGGTTCCGTATATGAAACGGATGTTCATTCATATTTTAAGATTCAATACAACGGCTGGGTTCTATTTTAAATTATTGTTTAGACTACTAGGTGCGGAGAGGGGTGGCATTTTCATGATGGGTCCGTCAAGTAGGCGCCACATAGGAGTGGGGGGAAAGGACATTCTCATGATAGGCCTCCAAGGGGGTGGGTGTGCACTATGATGACGGGCCTCCTAATTTGTCAGAATAATTAAAAATAATAAAAAAAACAATTAAAAACCAATAAAATTGGACCAGCATCAACGGCATTTGGTTGCCTCCATTGCCGCCCCTGACCCTATGCCGCCCCAAGGGGGTGGTGTAGCGAGGCCCGGCATATGGTTGCCTCCCCTATGCCGCCCCCCATACCGTCCAGTCTAATAAGTTAAAGAAAAATTCTTGCATTCTTAATAAAAAGTTGAATCATAAATCTAGGTTGGTTAAAAATTAACAAAAAAAGAAGTAATTAAACTAATTGATCGATCGAGAACTTACGTACACGATTGTCTTGAAAACGTAGTTTCACTCCTATGGAAGCCATTGATGATCCTTGAGCTCTTTTTGCATAATAACACGTATCTGCATTATTCATAGTTCACTGCTTGCTTTCAGAAAAGTCTGGACTTGAAGAAACATAGGAATGTACATATATATATTACCTGATGATGAAAGTATGATGAGCAAGCTCAAAGCACCCAGAAAACCGATGAGAGGATACATGAGCCTTTCTTCTACTTTTTAATTAATTAATTAATTAATTAAAGCCAACAAAACAAGCTATATATAAATAAATACGGATTAATTAAAAAATAAATTATATAGAAGTAGGAAGGGGATGAATAGATGTATAATATTTGATTTGCTTGAGCTTTGAAAAGTCTACAAACATAATTTGTTTATTTGGGAATTTTGTCTTCCTTTTTATTGAAGGATAACATAATTTGTTATTTATTTGCTATTTTATTATATTTAAAGCAGAATGAGACAACGAGTCATGGACAAAAATTGGTCACGGACAAATCTAAGAAAGACATTCCCGTGAGATAAGGTAAATTTTAAACCAAACAAAATATGATAAATAGCTAGGCCTGTATAAATCTTACAATCACTTTAACAAAATAATATCGAAATTTTCTTATAGGAGGTGGAGAGTTCGAGTTCTGTCGGCACCAAAATTGTGCTGGTGGGCCTGTGTTTTACCGCAGTGGACTTTCAGGCGGCGAGTTTCCCCCGGGAATTGGTGTAAAATTATTGGTGGACCTGGTTATTTTCGGAGTACTCCTTTGTCCAGTGGGTACTTCGTGAGTGATCGGGAGTGATTTGTTGACCGTTTAAAAAAATATCGAATTTTCTTTGTATTATATGATTTTTTTAAAAGTATTTAGCTCTAAGAGAGGAAAAAAATGTAATTAAATATTTATTTAATTTAGGGAATTACAACAAGAATGGGTTGAATATGTGTTAACAAAATATAGTGTTTGGAAAAATTGAGAGTTCCTATTGGTATACTTTTACTCTTATCTCTTTTTCTATATATAAACATTTCGATTCAGTGAAAGATAAAGTAAAAAAAACAGTGTCAAATAGCTAACAGATGCATACCAATTGCCCCATCCTTTGAAATATTACCTTGTCATTGTTTTTTACAAAAGTATAGTTTAATAGAAACGTTATCCACTTTTTATGAGATCATTCACAGAAGGTTACCATATATTTATGAGTAATTCATCTTAAAATGGAGTTTGTGAGTGGTTGAAAGTTGAAGAGAGATAAAATATTATTGTTCATTATTAATATATTTAGGCAAACTCTTCCCATGCCTTTACTTTCTAACATGCCTTAAAGTGGTTATGAGCTTAAGAGTAAAAAAGAAAAAAAAAAGTAATGATAAAGGTATAAAAAAATACTATTTAATTAAAAAGAAGAGAGAAATATATTAATTCTTAGTGAAATATGTGCATGGGATGAGAAACATATTCTGAATGCTCTTCTAATACCTAAATTTAGTGGGTGTGACTGGAACTTGAAACTTGAAAGAGGTGTGTGAGACGGCTTATCCTATCATGCTTTTCGTATTTTTCATTCATATATGTGGAATGCCCCATTCATGCGCACCAGCATGACGTAAACTTAAATACGTCACCCACATGAAAGGAAACTTTTTACACGTCATCTTCATGGGCACCAACCTGACGTCAAAGTAAATACGTCACCCGCATGAAAGAAACTTCTAACATCTCATTCTCATGCATATTTCCTGACATAAAATATAAAGATGTCACCCGCATGGTTTCATCGTTTGAGGTATAACTAACACGTCATTTCCACGCGCATTGCCTGACGTAAAACGTTAAAGAGGTCACCCGCATGGTTTCATTGTTTGACGTTTTAACGACATGACATTCCCATGCGCATAGCCTGACGTAAAACATAAAGACGTCACTCACATGGTAGATCTCCTAGCAACGTTCTGAAGAGCTGTCATCCACCTATAAAACACAAACCCATTAAGTCCAGTACTCACCCGATCTTTTCGCAAGCCTTAGAGAAACACTGGACTGGGGGAATTGAAGGCATAGGGTACAAAATCCTCCGTGAAAAGGATTAACCTATATCCCACAAATACTTAAAACGACTAAGTAAGGAGTATTTGATGGGGGCGCAAGCAACACTTCATGCGACAGGGAAAGTCTTGGCGCAAACCTGCAGCTATGCGCCATAGCTCCTCAAACTTGGTTGTGATAATAACTCCAAGGCATGACTGCATCCTCGTGCATGCACATGGCCAAGAGACAAATAGTACACAAAAGGAATATCGTGTACGAGTCAATCAGAGCCAAGGGACATGTGCTGATGTGCCGTTTTTACACATGTTTTACATGTGCATTTACCACCCTTTTTGTATCAAAATCATGCCTTTATCATAGTAAACTGTCCCTAAATATTCCTATTTGATAATTGCAGGTTTTTGGAGTCAAGAAGCAAAAAGGGGAGAAAAATGACACCAAAGATGAAGAATTGATGACTTAGAGAGCAGCAACAGGTGCAACATGACCGCGCAAGGGTCGTGCACTTGCCCCTGGTCAACAAGTTAACAATTCCAAGTCAATAGGAAGAGGGGAGTCAACAAGCACGAGCACGCACGGGCGTGCACCCCATATGCATGGTCATGCGCCACCTCAAGACATCACCGAAGGTTCCAGAATCCGACGAAGACTGACAGGCAGTTATGCCACATGGACATGCACGAGTGTGTGCCCCAACTGCCAGCGACGCGGTCTGCAAGAAAGGTGTCACACCCTCAAATTCGACGTGCGGGGTTTTACCGCGAGGCGTGTGACATACCAGGATCCAAGTCAGCGGTCACAATAAACGACAACTATATGTTATGAAAACAAGGTAATAAAACCAACCATGCAGTTTGAGAGTTTACGCAATCCGAAACAACCACAACGGAAACATTAAAGTTTATAAACCAAAATCCAAAGGAAATAAAAGACATAAGTTTGAAAGTTCGACACATGCACATGACATAGACGCCGTGAGAGTTCGTGCGCCTATGCAAAGCCTGCTACCTTAGCGACCTGAGAAAAACATGCTAAGAATGTCAACATACAATGCTGGTGAGTTCACAAGTTTTCAAAATAGTTTCCATATGAGTGTAAGATCATCCTTGTTACTACGATTGAAACCATTACTGACTGTGTTGTTCCATAGTGTGTACCCTTCGGACTACTGTCATCTCCGGTAGGTGTGTGTGTTTGAGACAATATGCACCCATCCGGCTCCCAGCCGACCCGAGTGGGGTTTTTCAGGCCCATAGATCTATCCACATTTCCCCGCTAAATACCCATATTAGTGGTTTCCTTGGGATTTAGATGAGTCACATAGTAAACAAATGATAACCATAGTATAACATGATCTAAATGTATCGAAAGTGTGTAGCATGTTTCTCTCCATGAAAAAGTGTGTGAAAGTGGTGCTGTGAAACTCACCTTAGGTTGCGTCTTCACTTAAAAAGAGTAAATCCAAAATGTGTTGATAGTCCCGACTATTGGTGACCTATCATAAAGTTTGCATAAGTGTTTTGAGCACTAACCCGAAGGTTAACTAGTCCCCGATTGTCCAGATCATGACTACGAGTGTTTGAACGTTAAACCGACACATCGGAGACACTCGACATCCTGTTGGTGACCTGTTACACTAATGGATTAAGTACACATAGTTTACGTACAAGGATTACACATAAAAACACTTAGTTTGCATCAAAAATACATTTCTATAGTCGAAAGGTCGAACGGGGATCTAAAAATCAGTCTGAGGGGTCGAATGGGTCTAGGAAGGTTTGATCGACCAAAAAACTTTGGTTCGACCTATTTGGGTTTGGTTCGATCCCCCGACAGGTCGAACCAACTTCTGGTTCGACCCGTAGGTCTGAGAAATCGCCCGAAACACTCCAAAACTCATCAAAACAGTCCGAAAATATCACGAAAGATCATAAATCACAGCAGTTGATTATATCTAATCTATCCCCATAAAATCCTACCATTCATGCCCCAAAGTCCGTCCATTTTAAGCAACAATCGCAACTTACCCCAAAATAGTAATTATGGAAATGTCACATCAATGCATGTAATCTTACCCGAAATGGAAATTATCAAAATAAGTTTACAAACAGATTATCATGTATATTAAACCCTTAATCATATCATCATCATTCAATATAAAGAACAAACCCTAGATCTAACATAAAACCCCCAAAAGTGGGTGAAAATCCATCAATCATCAAATACACCCTATATTAAACATACATCATCATCTAAAGTAGTCATAGACCACTATCATATCATCTATTCATCAATCAAACATCACATAAACACATAATACCTCATTTAACATCATTAACATATGGATTTGTGTATGAAAACTCATTATCAATGACTAGATCTAGTTTAGAAAGGTTTTTATTCATGAACACTCATTAGTATCAAATCTGGACACTTCGGGTTTTATGAAAACATATGAAATTGTATTAAAAAGGGATTAGATGAAGAACACACCTTGAATCTTCTCTTGTTTATGTTATAGAACTTGATTTTAGGTTAGGATTTGGAAAACAAGGTCAAAAACTCCTTTCTACAGGTTTGGGGTTGAGAGAGAGCACTTGGAGGCGAGTTACCGTTTTTTATATTTTTTTTTCAGTTTTCCCCAGTTACTCGATTAATCGGTTAAAAACCGGTTACACTCTAAATATTCCTAACGAGTTACTAACCTAGGGTTTAAAATAAGCATTAATTGATTAGTTTATTAAGTGGTTACGGTTTGGATTTTTTTTTGAACGGCCAACAAATTGGAATCACTCATGGAACACTGGAGTATCATCGTGCCACCAATGTTGCCACGCGATCATATTCCACCATCAAGTTACGGTTTGGATTAATACCCGGTTATCATGTATTCCCGATATGGGCAGCCCATACCTAGCTATAAAACGAATTATTGGGCCTTAAGCCCAGACAATAATATTTACTTACTTCATCCTCTTCTTCAACATATGATTCCCCAAATTTGGATAAGAATATTAGGCGGTACCTTCTTCCAGTAGCTTACTCTCTCTCTTCCATTCTTCTTTACTTATTCCTTTCTCCATACAAACCACATATTTATGGTCTAATCTAAATATGGAATCAGTTGTCTCCATAAAACAAACCCATCAAGGGTTTTGTTCATTTCACACAAAACCCCTCAAAAACAACAGACCAATTGCTCCTAATTCCATTGCTTTAGGTGCTACTAAACTAAACCACAATAATAACCGCTTTTCTAACAAAAGGATTAAAAGGGTATCAGTTGTCTCAAAGTCTGAAACATTTCGCCCAAATGGTAGCCACCAGTTAACGGCAGCAACACCTCAAAATTAAACGACGTTAACTCCAAACGAAACTTGGAGGAGTTTGAGAATAATAATCATCTGAAGAGATTGGTTAGGAATGGTGATTGGAAGAGGGGTTTAAGTATTTGGAGAAAATGGTTTATGGAGGGGATATCCCTGATATTATTCCTTGTACTAGTTTGATTCGGGGGTTTTGTCGAACTGGCAAGACGCGGAAGGCCACGAGGGTTATGGAGATTCTTGAACAGTCTGGTGCTGTTCCGGATGTTATAACTTATAATGTTTTGATCAGTGGGTATTGTAGGGCGGGCGAGGTTGATAAAGCCCTTAATATGTTTGATAAAATGTCTGTTGCCCCGGATGTTGTGACTTATAACACGATTTTGCGGTCCTTGTGTGATAAGGGGAAGTTGGAAGAGGCGATGGTGGTTTTGGCTAGACAGATGCAGAAGGAGTGTTATCGGATGTTATTACGTACACTATTTTGATAGAGGCTGCTTGTAAGACGAGTGGGGTGGGGCAAGCGATGAAGTTATTAGATGAAATGAAGACGAAAGGGTGTAAGCCGGATGTGGTTACTTATAATGTGCTTATTAACGGTTTTTGTAAGGAAGGGAGGTTAGAGGATGCGATTAAGTTTTTGAATGATATGCCGTCGATGGGTTGCCAACCGAATGTTGGTGACGCATAATATTGTGTTGAGGAGTATGTGTAGTTTGGGTAAATGGATGGAGGCGGAGAAGTTTGTGGCGGGTATGCTTCAGAAAGGGTGTTCGCCGAGTGTTGTCACTTTTAATATTTTGATTAACTTTTTGTGCCGAAGAGGGTTGTTAGGGCGGGCGATTGATATCTTGGAAAAAATGCCTAAACATGGTTGTAGCCCGAATTCATTAAGTTACAACCGTTGTTGCATGGTTTTTGCAAAGAAAAGAAGATGGATCGAGCGATTGAGTATTTGGAAATCATGGTATCTCGTGGATGTTACCCGGATATAGTGACTTATAATACGTTACTTACGGCTTTATGTAAAGACGGGAAAGTAGATTTTGCTGTTGAGATTTTGAATCACTTGAGTTTCGAAGGTGTGTTCGCCTGTTTTGATCACGTACAACACTGTGATAGACGGGCTGTCAAAGATTGGTAAAACAGACCGGGCCATATTGCTAATTGATGAAATGAAGGACAAGGGTTTGCAGCCAGATATAATCACTTATTCATCGGTTGTAAGCGGGCTTAGCAGGGAAGGAAAAGTGGAAGACGCGATTAAGTTTCTTCATGAGTTGGAAGGATTGGGGGTAAGACCGAATGTGTTGACGTACAATGCGGTTATGTTGGGATTGTGTAAGGCTCGGAAGACAGATCGAGCCATCGACTTCTTGGGGTATATGGTTGAGAAGGGGTGTAAGCCTACAGAAGGTACTTATACTATATTGATTGAAGGGTTGGCTCATGAAGGCTTAGCTGAAGAAGCATTGGAGTTGCTGAAGTATTAATAACTCAAATTAAAGGACACATAGGTCAAGCTAACCTATTGCAGCCTGTTTCGACTATACCAAAAAACTTGTTTGTTTAACATCAACCTGTAGTCATGAAATACCCTCAACCTGCTCGTATCGTATGATGTACAGAGTTTCAATTTCCTTTTGCAAAGCGTCTCTATGGCGCATTGGCCCAGACCCATGATCTTACTTCACGAGAAAAGCGCGTTTAAGGTTTCTCCAAGGCGAGATGGAGCACATTTGTTAGTATAGAAACAGAACAAATTTTCACCACCCTCTCCAATTGCTTTTTGAATGTCTTCTTTTTAACACATACTCTTAAAATCCACTTATTACTTTCTTTGTGCGACTTGAATCTGCATTACTTTAATAGGCTGTGGTTACTACTGTGTCTTGAAGCACATCGATTAAGAAACGACTTCCACAGTTGATAAGAATATTTGCAGATTTTTTAGAACCAAAACGAGTCATGTATGCCCTTCAGAGAGTCCTCTCACAACCTTAGGAGAATAGGAATCTATATTGGAGGTGTAAAATGCATAATCCTTAAGTAGATAACCACACAAACATTTCTACGTATTGTTTGTCCGGAAATGTGGTTACATAACCCCCTTATATAAGAAATTCGTACATGTGTTTATGTGTTTCTTGCCCATAAAGTGTTGTGTTTTCCCCTGTCAATTTTAAAAGTTTAATGTAATGGAGAGACACGAGAACAATTCTGATCCTGTCAAGATTTACCACCAAGGTTCAATTGAAAGAAAAACAAGACTTCTAACCATACGATGGTTAGTAATATACTAGTGTGGAGCTGATCGTTGCAGCGGAGTTGATAATACGTAGTTGATAAACAAATGGATAAGACAATCACGTGGTCAATGAAGTGATGATGTCATGGGAGATCGTCGTACAACTTACATGTTATTTATATGCATATACACAACCTCGTAAATAGCTTTTATTTAAATATATTATTGATGTATAAAGATATTGTTATCATAATCAAATTTCATGATAATATTTATTTAAATATTACGTCGATAGACAATTGGGGGGGGGGGGGGGGTATCATAATCAAATAAAAGATAACTTCAAATTCTTGAAATTTCTAAGTTTTTCAAAAGCTGTAACTTTTACAAAATATCTAAGATTTCTACAACTTATGTTCATATGATAAAAAGAAACTAAGCGTTACATGGTAATAAACATGTTGTAGTTGTCAATGAAATTTTCTCTCTACAATAGCCATTAGACAACCAAATCTAAGGCTTGATCTTAGCAAATCAAGTAAATTCAACAAAGTTACAAATTTAACATAACATGTCAATAGATAATTCATATAAAACATAGAAAAAAATTTGTCACTGAATATATACAAACTTACTTTTTTTTTTCTTTATTTGTATAACTATAGGACTAGTTAATTTTATTTTTAAATATTTATTTGTTAGATATAAGGTTTATGTAGGTATGAGTTAACCAAAACTTTTTGTCCAAGGTTTAAATACCAATAATATTTATGTTAGTTCATGAAAAGTTTGAGACCAATTGCCTTATAAAATGAGAGGCTGGTGCAAAGTAATTTTTATACTAACTTCACAATCTGCATGTCATTTATATTTATGTACACAACCTCGTAAATAGCTTTTATTCGAAGATATTATTGATGTATAAGGATATTGTTATCATAATCAAAGTTGGTGATAATATTTATTTAAATCTAACGGGATAGACAATAGGGGGGGGGGGGGGGGGGGGTTGTTATCATAATCAAATAAAAGATAACTTCAATTCTTGAAATTTTTAAGTTTTTCAAAAGCTTTATTTTTTTACAAAATATCTAAGATTTCTACAACTTATGTTCATATGATATAAAGAACTAAGCGTTACATGGTAATAAACATGTAGTTGTCAAAGAAATTTTCTCTCTATAATAGCCATTAGACACAACCAAATCCTAAGGCTTGGTCTTACCAAATCAAATAAATACAACAAAGTTATAAATTTAAAATAACAAGTCAGTAGATAATTTATATAAAAACATAGAAAAAAATTTGTCACTGAATAAATACAAACGTACTTTTTTTTCTTTATTTGTATAACTATAAGACTGGTTAATTTTATTTTTAAATCTTTATTTGTTAGATATAAGGTTTATGTAGGTATGAGTTAACAAAAACTTTTTATCCAAGGTTTAAATACCAATGATATTTATGTTAGTTCATGAAAAGTTTGAGACCAATTGCATTATAAAATGAGAGGCTGGTGCAAAGTAATTTTTAATACTAACTTCACAACCTGCATGTCATTTATATTTATGTACACAACCTCGTAAATAGCTTTTATTCAAAGATATTATTGATGTATAAAGATATTGTTATCATAATCAAATTTCATGATGATATTTATTTAAATCTAACGGGGATTGACAATAAGGGGGGGTTGTTATCATAATCAAATAAAAGATAACTTCAAATTCTTGAAATTTTTAAGTTTTTTAAAAGCTTTATTTTTTACAAAATATCTAAGATCTCTACAACTTATGTTCATATGATAAAAAGAACAAAGCGTTACATGGTAATAAACATGTAGTTGTCAATGAAATTTTCTCTCTACATAGCCATTAGACAACCAAAGCCTAAGGCTTGGTCTTACCAAATCAAGTAAATACAACAAAGTTATAAATTTAAAATAACAAGTCAGTAGATAATTTATATAAAACATAGAAAAAAATTTGTCACTGAATATATACAAACTTACTTTTTTTTTCTTGATTTGTATAACTATAGAACTGGTTAATTTTATTTTTAAATCTTTATTTGTTAGATATAAGGTTTATGTAGGTATGAGTTAACCAAAACTTTTTGTCCAAGGTTTAAATACCAATGATATTTATGTTAGTTCATGAAAAGTTTGAGACCAATTGCCTTATAAATGAGAGGCTGGTGCGAAGTAATTCTTAATGCTATCTTCACAACCTGCATGTCATTTATATTTATGTACACAACCTCGTAAATAGATTTTATTCAAAGATATTATTGATGTATAAGGATATTGTTATCATAATCAAATTCCATGATAATATTTATTTAAATCTAACGGGATTGACAATAAGGGGGGGGGGGGGTTGTTATCATAATCAAATAAAAGATAACTTCAAATTCTTGAAATTTTTAAGTTTTTCAAAAGCTTTATTTTTTACAAAATATCTAAGATTTCTACAACTTATGTTCATATGATAAAAAGAACTAAGCGTTACATGATAATAAACATGTAGTTGTCAATGAAATTTTCTCTCTACAATAGCCATTAGACAACCAAATAATAAGGCTTGGTGTTACCAAATCAAGTAAATACAACAAAGTTATAAATTTAAAATAACAAGTCAGTAGATAATTTATATATAACATAGAAAAAATTTTGTCACTGAATATATACAAACTTACTTTTTTTTTCTTTATTTGTATAACTATAGGACTGGTTAATTTTATTTTTAAATCTTTATTTGTTAGATATAAGGTTTATGTAGGTATGAGTTAACCAAAACTTTTTGTCCAAGGTTTAAATACCAATGATATTTATGTTAGTTCATGAAAAGTTTGAGACCAACTGCCTTATAAAATGAGGGGCTGGTGCAAGTAATTCTTAATACCAACTTCACAACCTGCATGTCATTTATATTTATGTACACAATCTCGTAAATAGCTTTTATTCAAAGATATTATTGATATATAAGGATATTGTTATCATAATCAAATTTTATGATAATATTTATTTAAATCTAACGTGGATAGACAATGGGGGGGGGGGGGTTGTTATCATAATCAAATAAAAGATAACATCAAATTCTTGAAATTTTAAGTTTATCAAAAGCTTTATTTTTTACAAATATCTAAGATTTCTACAACTTATGTTCATATGATAAAAAGAACTAAGCGTTACATGGTAATAAACATGTAGTTGTTAATGAATTTTTCTCTCTACAATAGCCATTAGACAACCAAATCCTAAGGCTTTGTCTTATCAAATCAAGTAAATACAACAAAGTTATAAATTTAAAATAATATGTTAGTAGATAATTTATATAAAACATAGAAAATTGTTTTTCACTGAATATATACAAACTCACTTTTTTTTTCTTTATTTGTATAACTATAGGCTGGTTAATCTTATTTTTAAATCTTGATTTGTTAGATATAAGGTTTATGTAGGTATGAGTTAAACAACACTTTTTGTCCAAGGTTTAAATACCAATGATATTTATGTTAATTAATGAAAAGTTTGAGATCAATTTCCTTATAAAATGAGGGGCTAGTGCAAAGTAATTCTTAATACTAACTTCACAACATGCATTTCATTTATATTTATGTA
Source organism: Ambrosia x helenae (assembly GCA_030844895.1). Classification (NCBI taxonomy): domain Eukaryota; kingdom Viridiplantae; phylum Streptophyta; class Magnoliopsida; order Asterales; family Asteraceae; genus Ambrosia; species Ambrosia x helenae. Next base: position 52,977 of record JAUTDX010002330.1, on the reverse strand, counting down.
CACAATATCGTAAACAGCTTTTTTTCAAAGATATTATTGATATATAAGGATATTGTTATCATAATCAAATTTCATGATATTATTTATTTAAATTTAACGTGGATAGACAATAGGGGGGGAGGGGGTTGTTATCATAATCAAATAAAAGATAACTTAATATCTTGAAATTTTTAAGTTTTTCAAAAGCTTTATTTTTTACAAAATATTTAAGATTTCTACAACTTATGTTTATATGATAAAAAGAAGTAAGATTTATATGGTAATAAACATGTTGTAGTTGCTAATAAAATTTTCTTCTACAATAAACATTAGACAACCAAGTCCTAAGGCTTGGTCTTAGCAAATCATGTAGTTGAAAATTATACTCTTGATCTGCACACCATCGTTCCGTGACATCTACAAGTAAAGACAAAAGTTAGAAATTATACCTTGTTTTAACATCAAACAAAATTACTTCTTTTAGACCCAATTGAATCAGATGCAACACTATTTTTTTTTCACCTAGCAAACAATCACGATTGTCGACGAGTCTTGTGGTGGCACACAACGAGATTTGATGGTCTAAGTCTAGTACAAATTTTGTTTTTTTCCGTAGGTAGCAACTGATGTTTTTAGAATTTGATAATCCATGTGAGCTGGCTGTGGAAACACCATGGGACAACGGATGATGAAATGGGAAGGAATCAAACACTACAAGAATTCGAGCATTGGCGACGACATTTGTCGTCGCTAATAATGTCAAAAGTCGTCACTAATACTATTAGCGACGACATTTCGTCGCTAATGTGTTGTCGCTATTAATTGGTCGCTATTGGCCATTTTTCGTCGCCATTGCTTTGTCGTCTCTAAAGCCACATCGTCGCTAATAGTATTAGCGGCGATGTTTTCTGTCGCTATTGCCCACCTTTTCGTCCAGAAGGTTTTTTCATTGCTTTGTCGTCTCTAAAGCCTTTATTCATTTTTTTTTAGGTTTTTTTCGGCCCGGAGGTTGCGGATGTTGAAGGTGGGATATTTGGGGGAAATGAAGTGAAGTGAGAGTAGGAAAATATTTGGGGGAAATGAAGAAGAATCGGGAAAGAAGAGAGTGAAGTACCCGTCTATTTTTTCGACCAATAGTGACGACCCGTCGTCGCTAAAGGGTCATCGCTATTGCATGTTGTACTATAATATCCCAGGCGTCAGATGATAAACGATCGAACGGTCCAGATCCTTTCTGAAAAAGCCACCTGACAGCTGTATTGTTTTGAGCATTAGCGATGACGTTATGTCTAAAGCAGTCATCACTAATGCTCAATATTCTTAAACAACGATCTATAATTGGTTTTCCTCCCCTTGCTTGACATCACAATTTATAGGTTCGAATAAAAACTGACTATTTAAGGCTATGTATGTACCGGTACATGAAATGTTGTATTATTTATTTATTTGAGTGTTTGGTTTTATGAAGTCCAGAAGTTACATAATTATTAAGTCTATAGCTCATATACGTTAAATTTCATTTTGATATTTACTTCCTAGTCTTTTTAAATTCGTTAGGACATTTATAGATTTCAATTAAAATTATATATACAGTTAGGGTTGACAATTTTAGACACGAACACGAATACCCGACACAAACCTACATGATTTTAACATGTGCAGGTATGACGTTAGCAGGTTTTGTGTCCTAAACAGGTAGACACGAAATATACCTATTAATTTTCGTGTCTAAACAGGTTAAATACTTGTTTACCTGTTTAGTACCCGTTAAGACATGTTAAGGATTTTTTTTTAAATATTGGTTGTGGATGTGGAGTATTAGAGTTATACGTTTTTACTAGGTGGAATTTTACCTTTTTAATGTTGGATGGTACCCATTTAACGTGTTAGAATTGAAAAAACATGTCCGTGTATTATCGTATTAACCTAATATAAACAGGTATTATCGTGTTTTATCGTGTTAACCTGGTGTAAACTGGTATTATCGTGTCTTTTCGTATAAACCAGGTATAAACAGGTTCGTGTTCGGGTATCAAAAAAATGACATGATAAGTTATCGTGTCGTGTTCGTGTTATACATGTTTGTGTTCTTGTCTTAACATGTCGGGTATACATGATTTTCCAGCCCTATATTTATTTTCTTAGCATAATATTACTCCAAATATAATACTTGTATTTTATTTTAACTAGGATTTTAAATCACGCGCGCATTGCGGCGCACTAACTGGGCAAAACATTTTAATATTTGCGTTGCGCAACAACTATGCTAATAATAATTAAAGGTCAAACAAAGATCAGTTACATTGGTTATAAAGTTACTAACAGGATGCATTATTCCAAATCAACATGTATTAATGTTATTAAAAACTTCTATCATGGTCATTAAATTGTTGTGTTGCCTACACATGGCAAAATTTAAAAATACGCATATCGCCAGTGATTAGTATCAGCATGTAATTGGGTCAGTTCGCCATGGCTGCAATTGAGGTTGCAGGAAAGCACTTGTCATCCTTCAAATTTGCCGCGTCAAGGTTTAAACGTCACCTCAATCCTGAGTCATGTCTACAAATTGTTGCACGGTTTATTTAAATCTACGCATTCCTGCATAGTTTTGCGAGCAATTACATATAAAGGAAATGCTATGGGTTTAAACTATCACTCTTATTAACTATAGTCAGCCTTCCATCAAGGTTAAAATGAAAAATAATGTAGAAAGATATAACTAAAAACAGAGGAAAAAAATATATCTTTGGCTACAAATATTAAAGAAATAAAACCTACAAACTCCACAAAAATTACAATTAGCAAAAACATAGGTATCCATGATATAGTGACATGTAATTTGGAAAATGGAAGTTGGCTTATATAGTTTGGAGGGGAAGAATCACGAAAGAACAACATGTCTATGTTTGTTGTTCATTCCAAATGTTCAATCCCCCCAACAATATATCAATCATGGAAATTCATGAGAGATGTGCAGGATGTCACTAACATCAACTTAGTGTAATTTCTACACAATAAAAAAAATATATGATCACACTACATACACAATGACAAATTTGGTGGGGGCAAATGGGACTATCAAATTTTAATATAGTTGCAACCAATGAGGCACTTGAGATAAGAATCAGATAAATATACATCAACATCAACTTCACTTAATAACATCTCACTTGGACTAAAAAACACTTTAAAAAAAACTAACCTGGTGTAGTGGCGCAACTACAGCGATACAACTGCAGTAACCGGACTACTGGAGGACAACTGGTAAACTGGTAGCTGTTGCGATGGCTGGGAGTAGTGGTTAGCGGGGATGAGCCGATTGCTTCATCGTTGCTGCCTGCAGCTCTTTCTTTCTACCAGACCGCAAGTTAAAGTTTGCGATGTTGTGTTAATTATATGAGTGATAAAAAAGCACCTGATTGCTTCGTCATTGCTGCCTGCCTCTCTTTCTTTCCACCAGACCGCGAGCTAAAGTTTACGATGTTGCATTCGTTATATAAGTGACAAAGAAACACCTTTTCAATACTCTTAAACCAAAATATGAATTTACTTTGAAGCTACTCACATAAAGCTTCATACTCTGTTAGTGCTAAAACCATCCCATGCTTGTGATTTGCATGTTTATACACATTTGGCTCATGAAGAAATTTGCCACCTCCTTATCAAAATGAGCATGTTATAATGATGCCCCTGCAACTGAAAGAATCTGATTCATATGCAGTTGTAGTCTTGTATTAGTGATAATATAACATAACACTACTATCATTATTTAATTGGATCTTTTCATAGAAAACATAGTATTATAAAAATATTTGTTAGTGATGTGTAAGCATAGTTCTATATAGTTAAACAATTAAATTAAATAAAACACAACTCATTCTTGAGCATGCAACATCCAGGCAACTAAAACTACTATTATAGACATCAAATAAATACCAAACTCAACAATCATATAATTGTATGAATTATAAATACGTTTTGTTTACATCAGGATCCGAAACTACATAGACATCTTGGTATAAGTAACAAATAAAAACCGAATTCAGCTTCCTAAACGAACAAAAATCGAGATGCTCAAGGGAAAAAGTGAGGGGAAAACCTGACGAATGACGTAGAGGACAATTAAATCGAAAACCAAGCTCGAGTCACCGTTGAAAGCGAAACCAATTAGCAGGTTTGACACGCATCCTACACAAACTTAATAGATAATTTGGAGCAAAATGAATCAACAATAAAAAAAGCTAACTCTAAACACAAATTATAGGAGTATTTTTTTTTTCTTGGGGGTCGGTTTCAAAAGTCCAAGTGGTGCGAATGAAAAATATTATGGGCTGCGGACCGGATTAACGCGTATATATAATACTAAAAAAATTCTAGGTGGGCGCCCACCACCCTTCAGCTTGGGGTGGGTGAGGGTCCACCCGTGTATATGAATCTCCGCCTTAAGCTTGTTTATTAAATACGGCTGGAACTCGGGTTCCTGTAAGCTTTGCTCGATTAAGGCTTTTAGCAAGCCGACCTTGAGTAGCTCATAGTTGGCTCAATTACAGCGCTACCAAAGAGTTGAGGACAACAATCCGTGGACCCTTAAAAATTTGTAGTATTTATTATTAAAAATCTAAATATATAGTTTTTTATATCATTATTTCGATTAAGTTTGATTGAAAAGTGAATGCCAGTTTTAAGCATTTTAGAAACCAATAACCTCATATAGGGTCTGAAACCAAATAATGAACCTGTATGTGACCAGAACGTCCTAACTACTAATATTGACAAGCAAGTAAAAACTGAGCTAAGAGTTGTAATGAAGGTACCTTTGCAATAACCCTTGCTAGTCGTCCCAGCGGAACAGAAACACACGAACCCTGTCCTATTGTTGCAACCACACCGCCCTTCAGACTCTTCACACTTGTTGCAACCATCCATCTTCCATTTTAACCCAAAACCTTTCTCCAAAACACTACCAAAATTAGTCAAAATGTTAGGAAACATGTCAACATTCTCCCCAAACACCGTTGTCACCACTTCCTGATCGCATGAGTACACATCCCACCCTTTACCTTCGTACTATTACTCATAACCTCTAAACACGCGTTTCCAGCATCTCGATCCAAGCACGGTATCTCAGTCGCAAACCACGGGCATTCATCACAATCAAAATGAAAACTTAGATAAACGCTATACGTCACGAAATCTAGAGGCAAGTTTCCTAAGTTAATATTTTGGCGCACCCGAGGGTAGCTGTTGGGGACACTAACGGCTGGCGAAACGTCTCCTTCGTCTCCATCCACTCTTCCTTTCCTTTATAAATCAAATCAAAACAAAAATCGAAATCGACAATGAATGAAGATACAATGATATAATCCATATGAACTACAGATGTTTATAAACTAAGTTACGAACCGCATAAATTCCAAAGGAACACAACATTAATCACTAAATGCGTATAATGTCAACGAACACTTTCAACAAACGCTTAACCAAAACAATAAGTATAACAAATCACAATGTATGTCTATATGTTACCTACAATGCTCTTCTCCGGGAGAGGAGGAATAAAGACGCCTTTATACTTCTCAAAAAGCCGATCACGCAACCAAACAAAATCCGTATATACGTAGAATAACAATCTTTTCTGAGTCATGATATTCTGGTAAATTTGTCTGCAAACATAAAATATAAGCATCTGACTGTAAATAACTAAACAAAAATAACTAAACACAATAGCACCATCATAGTAAGTCATAAGTGATGAGTTTAACAATCCATGATATAACAATTAACTTTACCTATTAATTAAATTCTAAATTAGGTTTTATCTAAACCAGCAATTAATAATTAAATTAATATTGAAATAACCTTAGTGATGACTTTATAGGAGATATAAGCTTGAACGCCGTTGCTCATTTTAGCAGGATCGGTGACGGACACGGATAGGAACCCAGATTGTGATGATGCAAGGGATCTAAGGTTTTGCATATCTCTTGCTCCTCCTGTAGTAGGGTTGTGGGTGACGACGATTGGGTGGCTGTGGGTGTATAGGTGATCGTATAGAGAAAAGGAGGAATACGGAGGAAGAGAGAGATTAGAGAGTGTGTGGCGCGAGGGAGGAAGATGGATACAGGTGTTGATGACCAGAGGGAAGTAGATGGATACGTGTGGGTTTGTGGAGGAGATATGGAGGTGGGTAGGTGATGTGTTCGGTGGAGGGTTTCAAAACAGAACACGTGGTCAGGGAGCAAAAGCAAATTACCAAAAACAACCCCACCTGAGCTGATAATTACAATCTATTAATAATCCTTCGGATTTGAACAGTGTTCTATCTGTATATGTGATGATTCATCCACGTGTAACTCCCATATCATGCCACCACCTGCTTATCCTTCTGTTTCTTTCTCAGGTTTCCACCACCCCATTCATTCACATAGCTGGCTGGCACAACATGTGAGGTGGTGGCCATGTGTCCTTATTCTTGGACACGCGTATTCGCCATAGATTTCTTCTCCATTCAATCAATTTGTGAGAAAGGGAACTACATCTTTACTTCAGCTGCGACTCTCATCCCGACAACATCTTCACAAGTTTCTGTCCTGAGTGCCTCTATGAATCCTCACAACCCTAAATAAATTAGCCAGCATTGTCGTCGCTTCATCCTCTGCGAATGCCTGGTACCATCCACTTTCAATCTTTCTACCAGTCATTAGATTTCCTATTTAAGGTTCATTTTCTGGATCCGACTAACTGCCGTCTTTCTTTACTCGGTTTATGTCTATCGTCGTTCAAAGCCTGGTAGTGGCCATAGGTGGAGAAGATCACTGGCGGAACATCGTGGGGGTTACCCCTCCTCCTCTCTTGGTTAGAACCTTAAGCTTTTGATTTTATATGTTGATTTTTTTGTGTTGAGTTTGCAGAAGAGGAAGAAGAGAATTTAGCGATAAGGAGAGGGATTGAGGGCCATTTGTGGTTCTTGATCTTCATCTCACCAAGATGATGACAACAATTTGCCTTAAAGGTGATGATTCTTTATAGGTATTTAGGAATCTCTTCAAAAGAAAATGTGAGATGAAGAGTAATAAAACTTTGAAAGGGATAAAGGGCTATTTGGGTACTTGATCTTCAAAAGAAAATGGTCAGGTACTAAAGTGGTTTTATTTATTCATTTTTTTGCATAATTAACATTTAACTTTCTGTTTTATTTTTATTCATATGTAAAAGTGATTGTATATAAACAGGAATTTAATTAAGGCTATATCTAGAAGTTTTTTGGGGCTTCCAGTTGGTTAGTTCTTATCTCTGCATCTTTTTTATGTTTTGAAAACTTTACATAGAAAGACAAGATAAGATGTGTGTATAAGTCCTTAAAGCATGACATGCTTTCTGCAATAAAAGTATGGAAAAAAGACATGAAATAAAAAAAATCCATAGTCTTTCGCTTTTGTTATTTTCTTTTTGTGGAAATTGCAAAAAAAATGTGAACTTATAAGAAAATGTGAAAATGATTCTCATGTTATTGAGAATCAGGTTATTGAAGTTTTAATAAAAAAAACAAAAGTTTGCTGCTCCTGTTTAGCATTGTTGCTTCTACTTTCATAGTTTGGATGGAAGTTGTCAAGGTCCATGTTTAGCGTTTGCCTCATTGGTATGCATCTTCTTGCGTTTTCACCTCCTTTCGTATCTTATGGTGTAGATAGCTTGCTTTTATTTTTCAGTCGCGTGTTTTACAACTATGAATATGCTAAGACACTTATTGACGGTTGTAAACAATCATACAAATCTTAATACTAAGATATTGGTTACAAAAAATAGGCTGACCAACAGCTTAATGGCTACATGATACTTTCACCTAGGCATTTCAGCATACGCATTATATTACAATTGCATTAGTGTTCCCGAGGGTGTGATGGAAGTAGAAAAGGTTGTTTGGCTGATTGCTTGCTTTCTTGAGCTTCAACAGTCAAGTGGTCTCAGGAAATGAAATCAAACAAACCTTAAATCTTCTAAAAGCAATGTGAGCGAACAATTTGATAAAGGTTATGAATGTAGGTAAATTAATTTATGCCTATTAAGTAGCAAATCAAATGGTTTATGTGCTTGTATAAAAACCTGCCTTTTGGCAAATGTAATTGGATATGTCATTAGACTTTTAACTGCTACTATGCTCATCAATTATGATTCTATATATGTGAATTCTACGTTTAAATCATACTATGAAGACTGCTGAATACGACAAATTTAAAGGCGCGCAATGCGCGCCTCAAAACCCACTAGTTACAATCAATTCTGATGTGAAAAAAAAATTGGGCATAAAGGTTTCGAACCTAGGTAGTTTGTTTATAACATATATCATATCACCACCGCACCACTACCATAAGATGTAAACATTATTGAAACAGAACATATTTAACAACATACAAAATTAGGACAAAATAAAAACACTGTTCAAATCACATGGTATATTATTATAGTTTAATTCATAGTTTTATGCATATAAATTTACTAGAAGAATTTCAAGATTAATGTTATATTAGTTTAGAAATTGTTGTGTTTATTGTCATTACTATTAAGTGTTTATTATCATTATTAACCTCACTTAACCCTATACGACTTTGTTGTTGTGCAACTGTTAGCTTTATGGATCGTCTTGTTTTTTCGTTGTGGTTCGTGTCATACTAAAGTAGCACAATCGGTAGGGATTGGTAATTATTTATTTATTTATTATTATTATTATTATTATTATTATTATGTAACAATTAAATTATTTGGTAGAAAACTTAAGGACTCCCCTCTAATTTAATACATGCATTATTCATTTAAATTTATTTCATGAACAATTAATATTCAGGTAAAAATATATTTTCCCCTTACTGATTTCATTAAGTTCTTGTACCTTAAGCATTATATTTTGTAATTACTTAAATTTTGCTGGTATTCTTCCTAAATATTTTATATATAGTATAGATTATGACTTGATCCTACCGTAGTGGATGAATATGGGATGGGATGGAATGGGATGGGATGCTTGAGACCCCAAACCACCTATTTATAATCTCTACTAATCTTGCTTTTATTATAGAAAAAGTAATCTTGTTGTTAGTGATTTTCTTCTGCAAAGCAAGTGAGGGAGTTTTACAAGTCAGTCGGTTTCCTCTTAAAACATGGATACACACATGGATTATGAAGAGACGTGCCAGATTGTCAGTGAGCCCGAATACGTCGTAGTAAAGAAGTAACAGACGTTATTCTTATATTTAAAAACGGTTGATTTTATTTATTTAATTAATATACCAAACTAAGATAACTAGTGGTATAGTAACCGTTGTGCCAGGGATTCCCGTGGTAGGAGACGGGAATTTGGTCGGTATCAGTACGTATCATTACGATACCGCCACTCGTTATAGCAACTAAAAGAAGGAAAATAAATATGTAAAATCGTGATATGAACAAAAGAATATCAACACTTGATTTACATTGATATAAAAAAAGTTGTTCGTTAGAGCCGGTTTGATTCTTCAAGGTTCACTTTATTAATAAAACAAAATAAGCATGTCCTTTTTAATTACTGTATTCGAATCTTTTATCATGGCTTGACATTATTTAAATTTGTATTTGTATACACCAAAGGTTATTTTACCTATACATGGCATCTTAAATTACTAACATTGCAATGACAGTTTCAAATCAAAAGTCATTTGTCTATATTCACATCACAGTAATAGTTCCACAATAAGTAGAACATCTTTTGTAGGGGGGTTTTGAGCGTGATTCCCGCATCGTACTATGAGTGATGAATTATAAATTTTTCCTTGCTCGTTTAATATTTGTTTGTCTCCAAATAAGTTTATGCATTCCTAAGGATGTATAGACGATAATTATACAAATTAATATTAAGGGCTTAGTTATCAATTTGATGATAAGTTTACTTATGTTTTAAATTTGGATTGTAGTATGATTAAAGGGGTCTTGAGTTGAATATCTATTCAATGATTGTATTTATATGCTACATTCTCAATATAGAACTAAAATGAGTACGAAAACCTAATTAGGCTTACCTAATACTTTTGATAATTAATTACTCAATCAAGTGGAAGAATGTAAGATTAAACATTAATAATATGGCCTTTGTTATTTTTTGACTAATTATTTAATAATTGACCTAGATACCCCTTCGGAGTAATAGACAATTATTAGATGGACATAGCTCTCCTTAAGTATATATCATATATAGGGTTTTCCCACAAGTATGATTCCCCCATCGTACTATGAGTGATAAATTATAAATTTTTCCTTGCTCGTTCAAAATTTGTTTGTCTCCAAATAAGTTTATGCATTCCTAAGGATGTATAGATGATAATTATACAAATTAATATTAAGGGCTTAGTTGTCACTTTGATGATAAGTTTACTTATGTTTTAAATTTGGATTGTAGTATGATTAAAGGGGTCTTGAGTTGAAAATCTATTCAATGATTGTACTTATATGCTACATTCTCTATATAAAATTAAAATGAGTACGGAAAACCTAATTAGGCTTACCTAATACTTTGATAAATAATTCGTCAATCAAGTGGAAGAATGTAAGATTAAACATTTTAATAATACTAGGGTGTATCCCCCGCGTTGCGGGGGTGGGTTTAGTAAAACCGTGGACTGATCATTTGACAAAGTTTATCAACTTTGATAACATCCCTTATCTCAATTCTCACCACAACTTATCACCATTTTCTCAACATCCAAAATTAGATGTGGTAAACACTAATGGATTGGCAAATGTAGTAACGTATGAAGTATGTAAAGTATTATCTGTTAAACATTTTGGCAACATGGATTTGTAGATGTAGTGCCAACCTAATGGTTGTATCAGTTTGCAAATGGAATGGTAAATGCATGAGGTTTTAAGATAAAAACTTGGGTGCAATGGTAATGATTGTATCAGGATATTAAGATGTGTGCATGCTGCAGTTTGTTGTGTAGAAACAGGTGCATGTTTGCATTTTTAAGCTGGTTTTCATATAGCAAACATATTGTATTTTGCATTAGGCGTTTATGTCGAAACTTGTAAGTTTTAAGGGACGACTAATTGCCACACTCATACACTGTTAAACCATAACATAAATTCATTTCATTGATATCTAAAGCATTACATACATATGTTAGTCAAACGTAGATCGCTAACCCTTATCACCTAGCTACAGACTTTACATTAGTTTTCATTTACATTTGGGCTGTTAAAGAAAATAATACATCCTATTATGATTCATTCTAGTCCCTAAAAGCAGACACAACAACAGTACCAGAGCTGCAACACCAATAACGACTTTTATCGATATGTAATGATAAAGATGAAGTTTGGTTTTAAGACCTGTGTGTCTCCTGTTAACTTTTTCCAGTGCCAAGAAGCTTGGCCAACCCAAAATCAGAGACCTTTGCATTGAAATCATCACCAATCAAGATGTTGCCTGACTTTATGACTCGGTGCACAACTTTTGGCTCTATTGCTTCGTGCAAGGAGGCAAGACTGCATTTAAATGATAAAATTCTGATATTAAATATATACAACATCGAATAGCTATGGGTGGCAGGCGTGTCAGGTTTGTTAGTTCACCATAGAAAATATATAACTTTCTATTCTTGTTTTAACCGGGCTCACGAACACGACGATTTTAATTAAGCTGGTTTTATACAATTGAGCAAGTGTATTATATGATTTATACGGGTAACATTTACTATAATATAAAGATTAGTACACCTATTGCGCATACCTGGAGTCCGCTACGTCTTCCAACACCAGTTCAGTTAATGGTGTGCGATGATGTCTTAGAGATATCGCCTGGCGTCGGTGCGAACAAAGGCGACTAGTCGAACCTAACAGTCGCTAATCAAAAGAAAATGGGTCAAACTTTGGAACTACAAAGCATGGGACTTACGGGCGAATACAGAGGCTTACCGAATAGCCTATCAACTGTAATGAACATCTGAATAAATAGCAAACAAATTTTAATTAAAGCAGATTAAAACAAAACTGTTAATTATCAGTAGAAACTCAAGAACCGTCAAAGAACTCCTTAATTTAGGGAAAACGCAAGATCTACGCGAAATCAAACAGGTTTGATACTTACAAACAATTAAGAACTGATATTGCAAAATGTTGATGCACGATTTGCGACTAATGCTTTGGATTGTAAATACAAAGTTGTTTTGTCAAGATCGTGGGGTGAACGTGGAATTAAAGAAGGTCGAAAGTGGATAATATGGTCGAAGGGAGAGATAGATTGGACGAAAGTGGAAGTTTGATGTGATGTGTGCTGATTCGTAACATAGTCATGGGCGAAGGTGCATATTCGACCCTATCGGGGGGCGAATGTGCAGCCTATATAAGTTCAAATCTTGTTTTAGATTATAACTTTTGCCATTTTGAGTCTGTGTGTCTGGTCTAGATTCTCTCTCTAGGTTTTGATCTTTCTGAAAGTGATTTATAAACTTGTAAAGCTGATTGTAAAGATCTTTTATCAAGTTATTAATGAGAATGATGATTGAAAAGGTGAATTTGCGTGTTTAATTCATTTACTATCATTTTGTAACTGATCTAGGGTTTCCGCACCTGGATTAGTAGACTTGTATGATCAACTAACTTGTTTTTGTTAAAAACGATCCTCTACAAAGTGGTATCAAGCCTATACGGAGCATACAACTACAAATTGATAGTTTTTGAACAGATTTTGACCCAAAATTGATCAAAATTTTTCTGTTTTGCATGAACAATGAGTTTTGATGAAAATGATTGATTCGGAGTAGATTTTACGGATAAAATCAAAATTTCCATTTATTAAAGTTGTTCCAAATCAATTCCGAAGCAAAACCTGCAAAATATCATCAAAATCCATAAACTTTTGAAAAATTGGGATCAAAATAACTGATTTTCAAAGAATAACCATTTTTCAAATGGGTCAGGTCGAACCAGAGAGAGAAGGGTCGAACATGTAGAGTTTTTGGTCAAACCTGGTTACTTTAGGTCAAAAGTGAAGCCTTTTAGGTCGGACCAAGAATTTCTGTGTGTTGTGTTTGTTCATTCGACCAAAGTTGGTACATTCGACCTTACGGGAGGTCGATAGTGGGTTTGAATTGGTCAAAAGTGAGTCAGTGTGTTACATTTTTTACATTAGAGTCAGAGTAAAGGGTCGAAACTGGAATTTTTCCACATTCGAACCCCCGACTGTTGAAAAAGGGTCGAACCTAGAACTGTTTGGGAAATTTTCTAAGTGTTTCGCATTTCAAAATTCATAGACGATATGTGGGGATTTCCTACAACTCCTAGGACTAGTACAACACAGCAACTACACGTTCCCATGGACCCTTGGGCTGTAGCTGCACAAAAGACGAACATTACGGTTTCCACTACCTGAAGATAAATCATTGATTAGTGTAGAAATAGCATTAGTAGTTTGAGTGTGTACCGCTGCTGCTGCAACGCCCCAATAATCATTCATGGATTGCTGTGGAGGTTGAGTAACAGTCTGTGGAATCGAACTACTCATTGCGAGGTAATTGATCGGTTGAGATGGTTGAGTACAACCAATGGCAGAAGAAGTTCAAGATTCACTTGGAAGGGATTAGAAGGTACAGAGGCATGGCAGATGATTGCTAAAGGATATGTTGCTCCGGTGTTGGAGAATACAGGTGAACCAATTCCACTTGATAGTTTAGCTAAGGATGAAAAGAAGAAGTTTGCGGTGGAGAAGAAGGCTTTCTCTCAACTATCTCAAGCTATCACTACTGATCTTTTACATCAGTTTGGATCATGTACTACTTCCAAACAGCTTTGGGATATGTTGAAGAATTGTCATGATGGTAATGAGAAAACCAGAAAGTTGAGGATAGAAGAATTGAAGATGGAATTTGAGAACTTTTAGTTATGTTGGAAATGAAACTCTGAAGGAGCTTATTCCTAGATATTGTCTTCTTTTGACTGAATTGTCTAACTATGATATTAAGATTCCAATGTCTGAGTTGGTAGACAAATTTGCTGATTCTCTACCACCATACTGGAACCAACATATTGGGGTTTTAAAGGAAAAAGATGCTTATCAATACTGGACAATCAATGAGCTAATTCAGAAGTTGGAAAACAAGGAGTTAGAGGAGAAGAGAAAAGCAAAGAGATCACAATTTCTTCAGAATCCGGAGTTGTATCATGCTGGTACATCTTCTACTTTGATGAGTTCAAGTGTTGGTGGTACTGTTGCTCCACACATTGCTTGTGTTTCAAGTGTCATGGAACCACTGAGAAACCCTATAAACTATCTTGCTCAGACTTCATCCTACATACCACCATTATATACTTCCTACATTCCACCTATATCACCAATGCAACAAGCAGCATGTTATTCATCTAACATGAACCAACCTCAACAACAACCTTATATTCCATAAATGAATCAAGCCCAACCAAGTAAAAGTCCAGTAGTGTTGGAAACATCTAACATGAACAATGTCACAGTTGAAGATGCTCAGCAGCACATTGCATTGGTTTCAGCAATGGTTGCTTCATATAACGGATTGGTGGCTAGTCAAATTGGTAACAACAATCTAACGAATGAAGACTATGCTCAGATTGACAAGGAAGAGATGGAGCTTATTGATATCCAATGGGCTTTCGCAAGTGTTATGAGAAGAGCAACCGAGTTCATTGAAAAGACCGGAAGAACAGATCTGGCCACTTCACCCAATACTACATATGGCTTCAAGAAAGCCAAAGTCACCTGTTTTAATTGCGGTGCTAAAGGTCATTTCAAGAGGGAGTGTACTCAGCCAGCTTAATAAGGTAACATAAAATCCATTCAACTCGAATTACCAAAACCGTCAATCTCAGAACCAAGTAACCTATCAGAGCCAAAATAACAATAACTATCAACAACAAAACAATTACCAAAACCGACAGAACACCTCACAGAACAATTCTATTAAACAAACAACTACACCCAACCAGACTCAAACTCAAAAACCACATAACCCAACCAGAACCATCATTCCTATCTCAACACCAAATAGTCAACAACAAACAGAAACTCAAAATCAGGCTTTGGGGATCCAAAAGGATGAAGAGATTACTACTAGGAATGTAGCTTGTGTTGCTTAGAAGATTGACTTAGAGGAGTCGGTGATAGTTGGAGCAGTTTTGGAAACAGAGAAGGTTTCTGAAGTATAAATTGAGGAGATGGTAGATGGAATGGATATTTCTGTTGCTGATCCACCACAAGTTGAGAAGACTTCGGGAATAGTCATTGATTATGTCACTGATATTCCTGATGAGCATGATTCGGTATATTCTGATTCGGAGAGTGAAACAGATTCAGAAGCAAGTGTCAATTCATTAGATGATGAAATTGATCAACTTTTGGCTGAAGCTGATTTTCAAATGACTCAGAAGTCATGTATTGTTGATGATGCCTTTACCAAGATTGATTACTCAAAGTTCTTTGCTGGAAAAGAGGCTCATTTTGCACTCATGGCTATGACCGATCGTCCGAAACAGGTAAGTTCTGAATCCACTATTGACATGAAAAGTGATAAGTATTGTGGAACTTGTGATAGATTGACAGAGGAAAATAAGCAACTCAAGGTTCAACTTGAGAGTGTTAGAATCAACTGTCAATCTTATCGCAAAGAAGCACATGATTTTAACAAAGTGCTTGATGGTTACAAAAAGGACATTTCTGATTTAAAGAAAACTCTTGCTTTAAAACAACTTGCTATTAACAGTTACATAAATGAACTTGAAGAAACAAAATTAGAAATGGCCACCATCAAGTGCTTTGCTGAAAAGGTCAACAAAAAGCTAGAAAGTTACAAACACTTTGCTTATGTGGTTGACCATATCATTGATGAACCATCACAACCCAGTATTGCAAACTACAGGGCTGTTCCATCTCTAGTGTTATTTGAGAACCACAATTTACACTCAGTAAAACCGGAGATTTCAGTCAAATCAGACTCTGCATCAGATAATGAATCTAACACTTCTAGTGTTGGAGATCCACATTCCGATGTGAGACTGATTCTCGGGTTGAATGATGAGGGAGTGACAACAGTGACTGATGATTCAGACACAGAAAATGAGAAACCTGAGAAAGTGTGTGATATTCCTGTGGAAAATCACATAATTACTAATGAACCAAGATCACTTTCTGAGGTTTCACATCCTCTGAAAAATTCGAAGGCAATGAATCAGTCAGTGAAGAAATGTGAGAAAAATGAATCAGTTGACAAACCCGTCAAAGCATTTTATCGGACGGAAGGATCCGATAAGATTATCTCTGACGAGGAGTATCCGATAAAATATGCCAATTATTCAAAAATATAGAAAATCTGGCAGGAAAGTACGATTTAGTTTCCTAAACATGAGAGGACCAATGATGTACCTCCAAAATTTTAAAGAAAATATATCTGGATACTCCAAAAGAACCTACGGTTCACGTCACTGAGTTCATCAAGCCGAAAGAAAAGGCTAATGGTTTTCTTGAGCCGGCTTACTCAAAGGATCCAACTCCTGAGAGTTTGAGACGTAGATGTGTGGATGATCAATATCCAATCAATTCCTACGCAAAGCCGAATGCCAAGAATGTTTTTGAGGAATACCGTGCATGTTTGAAGTGTGGGGAGAGAGGGCATTTACTTGCTCACTACCCATACGTAAGGCATAAAAGGCACGAAGTTGAGATGAGGCAATCTTATAGAAGTCCGGTCGACAATCATAGTTATCCTTAAAGACGCTTTGTCCCTCAACCAGCACCATTTTATAATCAAAGTCATTATTTTCAAAGGAGGAATAACCGTCAATTTACTTATGATCGTCGAAACCGGATTGCTATGGAAAAACCATTGAAGAAACCAATGGTGAACTCAACTGTTGATAAATAAAAGGTTCCTCCAAAACCTGCTGTTTAGTCATCAGTTGGACCTGTCTCTGTTAAATCGGAGAAGGTAACTAAGAAAGTTTCATTTAAGAACGATACAAAGAAACCGACTGAGACTCCAGAATCTCAGATCAGGATTCTAAAACGTTTGGAACAATCTTGGTCACCATCGGGTTCTCCGGGTGCTTCTACCTCAAAGGCTAATGAAAAACCTCAAAGTAAGAAAGGTTTGATATATCAGAAAAACATCGATTCAAAACCTAATGTTTGCGAGAATGAATCTTTTAAATCTGATGTTCAAAGACCCAAGACCAAGAAGGCTTGGGTCCCCCGAAAGAACTAATGTTTTCCTTGATATGTGCAGGGAGCTCCAGCTGGCCCTGTTAGCAGTCTTTGGATTGTCGACAATGGAGCTTCTAGTCACATGACTGGTGATTTAACGTTGCTCTTCGATATTAAGAACATCAGTGGAGGATATGTAGCGTTTGCTGGTAACAAAGGCGGTTAGATCACGATGGAGGGAAGTGTTAGGAACGGGATTGTTAGTTTTCAGAGGATTTCGTATGTGAAACAAATTGACTATAGTCTGTTAAGTGTGAGCCAAATATGTGACAAACAGTTTTCTGTGCACTTCGATGATAAATCTTGTTATATCCTCAAACTCGGCTTCGTTATTCCAAAGGAGTGGATCATGTTGAAAGCACCGAGAGTGAATAATCTTTATATTCTCGATATGAGCAAAGCTATGACAACTCAGGGCCAAGTTACGTGTTTCCTATCAAAGGCTACAGAGAAAGGATCAATTATGTGGCACGGGAGGATGGGACACATTCACCTCTGAAAAATGAATCATTTGGTGAAGAATGGACTTGTTGAAGGCGTTAATGTGAAACATTTTCATCTCAATGACAAGTGTGTGAGTTGTAAGAAACGGAAACATCACAAACAGTCCCACAAACCAAAGAAAGTGAACTCTGTTGAAATGCCACTTGAGCGTTTGCACATGGACCTATTCGGACCTGTCAAGCGTAAGAGTCATTGCGGAGAGCTTTACTGTCTTGTGGTTACCGACGATTACTCAAGATTCTCGTGGGTGATGTGCTTGCAACACAAGAGTGACACGTTCAACAACTTGAAAGTTCTGTTCACCCGTTTGGAAAATCTCTACAGTTTGAAGATTAAAAGAATTCGGAGTGACAACGGGACGGAGTTCAAAAATGCACAGATGGATGCTCTTTATGAAGATAAAGGAATTCATCATGAATATAGTGCTCCGTATACTCCACAATAGAACGGTGTTGCAGAGAGGATAAACAGTACTCTAATAGAAACGACACGTACAATGCTTGCGGATTATAATCTTCCAGTAATGTTCTGGAACGAAGCTATATACGCAGCTAGTTACACATTGAATCGTGTATTGACAGTGAAGAAGTTTGGCAAAACTTCTTATGAGCTGTTAAATAGACGAAAGCCGAATTTGGAGTATCTAGAACCATTTAGGGCACCCTATACGATGTTGAATCCAACTGAAAAGTTTGGACCGAAAGTCGAAGAGGGATACTTTTTTGGATATGCAACCCCGGTCAAATGGGTATTCAACAAAAGAACTCGACAGGTAGAGGAGTGGGCGAACGTAGAGGTACAACGTTACACCCAGAACGTACAAGGCGGTGGTCCTGACTGGATGTTTGATTACAAAGACTTCTTTGAATCATTCAATATAGATAATTTGGTTGAAGAGGCTGTTCTACGACTCTATTACGAGTGTGAAAACGCAGTGACTACCATTGGTGCGTCCAATCACTGTAACTTCTCCAATAGCTTCTAATGATACCCATGTTCCTGCACCTGAAGAAGATGCTTTCCAGGAAGCTTCAACTACTCTTGATACTTCAGAATCAGAAGATGATGAAGAAATCTTCAGTGAAGCTATTCTAGATTATGCGACGGAGGAACCACAAGTGAAACCAAATCCAGATGTTGCTTCATCGTCTAACACGGGTAATGATCTGGATTCAGCAGAATATCTGACTACTCAGACGGGAATTACATTACCTGATCATCCGGAATCTCGGATTCATCGTATTCACCCGCTCGAGCAAGTTATTGGTGACCCCAGAAGCAGTGTCATGACTAGAGGACAACTTCGTAGTGCAAACTCACATGATAATCTTGGCGCTCTAGCTTTATATGCTAAAATTCAAAAATCTGGTTGTCAGAATGATTGGTCCTTTGCTTGTTATGTTTCGCAGGTTGAGCCGCGAACTTACAAGGATGCTCTTTTGGATGATGCTTGGGTTGAGGCGTTGCAAGAAGAATTGTTGCGGTTTCAGAAGCTGGGTGTTTGGACAGTTACAGATTTACCTCCGGGAAGGAAGAAAATAGGAACCAAATGGGTTTCAAATGCAAGAAAGATGATCGAGGCGTACTTGTGAGAAACAAAGCTCAGTTGGTCGTTTAAGGGTTTCATCAAGTTGAAGGAATTGACTACAATGAAATCTATGCACCTGTGGCACGTATAGAAGCTATCAGTATGTTTCTAGCGTTTGCCTCGTACAAGAAATTCAAGGTGTATCAAATAGATGTCAAGAGCGCGTTTCTATACGGTGTGGTCAAGGAAGAGGTTTACGTCGGTCAACCTCCAGGCTTTGAAGATCCTATCCATCGGGATAAGGTTTACGTTCTCAACAAAGCACTCTACGGTTGCACCAGGCTCCACGCCAATGGTATGAGGAGCTAAGCACGTACCTACTGTCCAAAGGATTCGAACGAGGTTTGGTAGACTGTACCCTATTCAACAAAAGAACAGAAGGTGACTTGCTTCTCGTCCAGATATATGTTGACGACATTATTTTTGGATCTACTAACGAACTTTTATGCAGAGAATTTGAAAAAAGTAACGCAGGATAAGTTCGAGATGAGTGCAATGGGGGAAATGCAGTTTTTACTAGGCTTGCAGGTGGATCAAAGGCCAACGGGCATTTTCATTCACCAGACGAAATACGTATCTGAAGTCTTGAGCCGGTTCTAGATGGAAGATTCAAAGCCGATGGATACCCCGATTCAACCTAATAACGGAATTGGAGTTGAAGCTACGGGGAGCTGTCAGATCCTTTTACACACAGAGCAATCGTCGGATCTCTGATGTATCTCACTGCATCTAGACCAGATATAATGTTCGCTACATGTCTCTGTGCACGATTCCAATCGAAGCCGAAACAAAGTCATCTTACAACCGTTAAGCGAATCCTAAGATATCTGAAGGGTTGTCCGTCAAGAGGACTTTGGTACCCTAATGATGATAGTTTTGATTTTGTTGCCTTTAGTGATGTAGATTGGGGCGGATGTGACAAAGATAGCAAATCCACAACGGTTGGATGTCAATTCTTGGGGAGCAGGCTCGTGACCTGGCAGTGTAAGAAGCAGACAGCAGTTGCACTATCTACCTGCGAAGCAAAATATGTAGCAGCCTCTAGTTGTTGCTCACAGGTTCTGTGGATCCAGCAGCAGATGGTTGATTACGGTTTGCAATTTCTAAAAACCCCTATTCACTGTGACAACGAAGCCGCAATTGCATTAACTAAAGACACGGTCAATCACTCAAAAGCTAAGCATATCCGGATTAAGTATCACTTTATCCGTGATTGTTATGCCAAAGAGTTGATTGATATGGTCAAAATCCACACTGAGTATCAGAGGGCGGATCTTTTTACCAAAGCTTTTGATAAATCCAGATTTGAATATCTTTTAAAAGCTAACGGTATAAAAGAGAAACAAGACTAAGCATCAATTTTTAAAGTTTTTAATGTTTTTCAGAAAAATCCAAAAACCCAAAAATATGTTTTACATTTTACGGGGAGTCTTTATTCAGAAAAATCAAAAACATTGAAAAATCCAAAAAGCTATAAAAATCAGAAATACCCAAAATGATTTTCAGGAGTAAAAGAGGAAATGATAGTACATTAGTGGGGATCTAACACATGCTAAAGAAATGAAATGCAATATGAGGCGTGTGTTGATTTTGTGTGATGTGCTGATAAGCTTCGTAGACCTATTATTGCGTGCCTTATTGATACAAACATAATGAACTACTCGCTAGTGGTTGAACACCTCATGGGCATATGGTCTTAGTACCGTAATTTCGTTTGATAGGGTTGCCAAAATCTGAGGTTTTGGGTCGTTATGTAAATTGTTATCCGGGGTATCTTGATTGATCTTTTTTCGTATTAATTTACGGACCTAGATTCAATCAAGATATTTGCTAAAAGAGCTTAAATGACAAAACCTAAAAGTTACCGAATTGAGGAACTTAATGTATACTAATGATCAAAGATCATTAAATGCATCATATCAATTCACTGATGAAAATCTCCGATTGATATCAGCCTCAACCTGGTATAGATGCACATGTTACTCTGTTGTATTAATTTGCTGACCTGTACACCTCTGTGCTGTATATATTGTAATATAACGGATAACATTTGGCATAATCACGCGTTACGACGAAGCTTTGTGCAAATTCCTTGATACAGGAGTATGTCGTGTGCGTGGGAACGATAAGCTTGTTAGTATAATACACCTAATTGCGTATCATTTTAAAGCACTGCATAACAGTCTGCATGTGAGCTTATGTGGATAACAATATTAGCAGTTGCCCGATCACACATTGTATTTAATGATAATATACAATAAAGATCAACGGTGTGATCAGATTTCTCAAAAACTGATATGATCCTACCGGAAATCACAAATTGTTTACTACTTTATGTTTAAATTTCCTCTTTCTACATTCATTTTCTGCAAATATACAAAAACTCAAAAAGATTTTAGATGTGTTTTAGCATAAATTTCAGAAAAACCAATTTTTTTTTACATTTCTGCGTTATTTTTTTATAACCGATGGTGATTGTTGGTTATTTTCTGAAACTTGATGAACCAATTTGAGTTTTGTATCATTTAAATGTGAAATGATGAATGTTTGAAGCTTAAAATGTGTGAAAATGATCGAACGGGATTTGATTTTGAGATTTGGTAAAATTTTCAAAACTCCAATTTTTCATTCGTTCCATCGTTGGGTTGAATGTGGAATTTTCCTTACATTCGCAGGCAGATAAATGATTGAACGAGCCTTTCAATAGGGTCGAATGTAGACAAAGTTTCTCATTCGAACCATCTTAGTGGTCGAATGTGGGTGTCGATATATACAAAGTTTCTTCATTCGAACCCTCATTCAAAAATTTTCAAAATTTTCCGAGATTAAGAGATCTTGTTGCACTTGTTTGTTTGACCTCAGAATATTGCTCCCTACCTGTTTCTAATCACTTTTATATAATTTTTACAGGTAATCATTCAGTAACAATGTCAGAATGATCGAATGTGTTCTTGAACCCTACCTTATGTCTGATGAATCATTTTTAGAGTGTTATAGACCAAATTGATGATAGGTTTTTAGTTTTAGATAGTTTTTAGGGGGAGAATAACTCAAAATCTAGGTTAATTACATTCAATATTATGTGTTTGATCTTTCAAAGTTGATTAAAACCTAGATTTTAATTAAAAACTATCTAAAACAGTTTGTTTGAAGCATTTGATGGTATGGAATGGTTAATCGGCCAGTTTAGGTGATAAACGAATGAAAAATTAAAGTTGAAATGGTCTGAATTGATTTTTGAAAGTTGGTCATATGAACAGACAGATTCGACCAAAATATTGGGTCGAATGTGGCCTTAAGTGGTCGAATGAGCCTTTATTGGTCGAACTTGGCTTGTTCATAGGGTCGAATGTGAAATGAAGGGTCGAAAGTGAAATTTTGTTTATAAATTTCTACATTCGAAAAAAAAATCCACATTCGTAGCTCTGGAATTCTACATTCGAACCCCCGTGGGTCGAAAGTGGGGTTTTCTGATCAAATTTCAATTTTGTCCGTTTTTAATGAATTTTTATGTTTCTTTTGTGCAGAATTCTAAATGGCTGAACCACAGAATACTGAAGTACCAGCTGAATCGTCAGGTAAAGCAACAGATAAGCAAACAGAAGAAGAGTTACCATTCGAAGAAGCTCATAACTGTTGTGCATTTCTTGGGGAGGTAAAGCAACACACAGAATTCTCTGGGATTGTAGACTTTTTGAGGAGAATCAGAGTTGTTGATGCTTTAGCTACACCAGCAATAATCTACAAAGACCATCAGGTGGATTTCTGGAAAAATGCGAAAATGGATTTCTGGGAAGATAGGACAACAATAGTAAGCAATATTCAGGGGCAGTTTGCTATTGTTACTGAAAGTGATATTCGTGAGGCATTAAGACTGCAAGATGAACCAACAGATCCCAGAAGTTTATCTTGGATTGAATAGAGATTGTGCTTTCTACGCATGAAGTACAACGGACCGATAACTGATGGAGCAGTAAACAAAGGAAAGTTATGTCTGCAGTTTAAGTATTTGGCACATGTTATTATACATGTTTTTGGATCCGTTAGCAGTGGTTATGACGTTATGAGGAAAAGCATCAGTTCGTTGATGGTTGCTTTGGTGCTTAACAAGCCGTTTAACGTCTCAGGGATGATCTTGGATCACATGCTTGAACCGTTGAAAGGTTTGAAGACGAAGAAGTTTTTGATGTATCCCAGATTTTTACATATGATATTTGATATGAAGTATCCTACACTGAAGAAGGATCCTACTCAGATACTTGTTCAAAGTCACATGAATCTGAATACGTTGATAAGGATGAAAGGTTATAAAGGGGTTCCAGAGAATGAAAGACCGCCACACAAAAAATTTTTTGGACACTCAGTTAATCCGGGATATGAGGATCCGGGTGAGAACAAAGCTAGACATGCCGATAGTGAGTCAGACACCGATGATCCTTTATTTCATGTTGATCTGGATGCGAAAAGAAAACGTCAAGTTGTGAATGTTGGTGCTAAAAGTGGAAATGGGAAAGGCAAAGCAGTGGTGCTTGAAGTTGAACAAACAGAGAAGTCAGCTAAAAGAAAGAAAACTATGGCGAGAAAGGTGGCAAATAAGAAGACAATGTTGGTTGATGAAGAGTCTGCTGATTCTGAGGAGACTCAAGAAGATGATACATGCGATTCAAGTGAAGAGACTGTCAAACAATCCAAGCCCAAGGCCACTGTGGCTGGAGAGTCTGAGAGTTTGAACAAGACTATAGAAAAACAGCAACAAAAAGGTCCCATTGAATTAGATGAAAGTGATATAGGTCTTGGTTTGGGAGAACAAGACTTTGGAGGTTCTCCTTTTGTTGCTGAGAAGCAAAAGAGACCAAAGCATAAGACGATGTCTAAGAAAGACGAGAAAGAGAATCCAAAGAAAAGACGTACAAAAGAAGTTGAGATTCTACTTGCAGGAAAGAAAGTTCCTGATGTTGGTACTTCGTCCAAAGTTACATCTCCAACAACAAAGAAGCAAAAGAAATCTGAGAAAGCAACAACTGAACCAGTTTCTGATTTCAATGTGTCGTTACAGAATGTATTGAACATGTTTCAGAAGAAGAAGAAGAAAGCCTCAGAAGCTGAATCATCCACTCCGAAGATAACTATTTCGGATGATGTGATGGAGTTGGTAAATAAGAGATTTGATGATATGATGAAAATCGTTAATGCACAACAAGCTGAGATCGAGAAGTTAAAGAAAAATGAAGAAACTATGTTGCAGATTGTTGTGTCATCTAAAGTAAATCAGGATGAGTAGGAGGAAAAGATTAAGGTGCTTGACGAGGAGAAAGAAGAGATTGAAGCACGGAGTAAGAGAAATACAAGAAGAATTAAGACGATGCAAATTGAAAACCAGAAAATGCGTGAAGAGAATAAAAAGATGAGTAAGTTGTTAGAGAAATTGTATTCCAAAGCTCCTCAACTTAAAGAAGGTGAAGAGGATGAGGAGGAAGAGGAAGAGGAAGAGGAAGAAAAGGTTGATTATGAAGATTCGTCAGAAGAAAAAGATGATGATGATGAATCAGATGATAGTTCGGATAATGATGATGCTGATGGCAAAACAGGTGACAAGAAAGATGATGCTGAGGATAGCAGTAGTTCAGATGATGATGTCAATAAGTTTAGTTATGAAAAGAGAAAGAACAAAAAGGGAGATGCTGGACAATCAAGTTCAAAGAAAAAGTCTGGTGAGAATGTTGATGAAGATGAAGATATGTTCTAGACTGAAAAGATTAAATCATTGTCTGCCGATGATAAAGATTTGTACAGACAGATGCTTAATAGAAAAGTCTGGACAATAGAGCTCACTTGAAAGTTTCCGGAGATCTTTGCTGCTGATGACATGAGATATGAATTAGAGTATAACGATCCAGATTTAGAAGAAGGGGAAGCGTCTACAGCTGTGGCTAAAGAGATCTTGGAAGGTTTCGCACAACAGGTTGGTAAGCCACTAAAGCAGATAATGAAAGAACAGGTGATTCCTAACATTCCTGAAAAAGATGTTGGAAGTCATTTTGATGAACAATCTTTTGAACGAGAAGAGACAGAGATCGAGGATATTATACACAAAGAATATCCAGAGTACTACAGAAGCAAAGATAATGTGGTATTCCCAGACTTGAATGAGATAAATTTGAAAGAAGCTGAATATCTAGCTAAGAAGAAAAGTGATGAATTTGTGAAGAATATGCTTGAGAATGTAAATCAGAAACCAACTTGAGAACAGAATGATAGTTTGAAGATGTTATTGAAGAATCTAAAAGAACAGGAAGAGAAAAGACCCAAGCCGGAAGCTCAAGGTAGTTTTTATAAGTATCATAATCAGTTGTTCAAAGGGAGAGCCTTGGGATGGAAGTATCTGAGACAACTGAAATGTATTAAAGTAAAATGGGAAAAGGGAATCTTATACTTTTATAGATTTCACAATTTGAAGACTCTACCGTATTGGCGATTAGAGATATCTGTAGATTTCCCATATCTGGTGTTTGCTGATCGAATGACTTGGGAAAGCAGAATGAAGTGGAAAATGTTCAAGCCACAATATCCCAAAAGAAAGGTTCACAAAGAAATAGATTCAAAAACAGGTCTGAATAAGGTGACATTAAAGTATAAACCTCCGATTATGAAAAGAATTCATTTGATGCCGATTCAGCAGCATTTTAACTCTGAATTCATAATGTGGTATTATGATTGGAGGACTGTAGAAGCAGTGATTGTGTTGAAGGACAAGAAGGATACTTATAAGAAGATTCATGTTTTTGATCTGATGTGGATCATTAACTGTACATTCGAAGACATCATCATGTTGTACTACAATCCTATCTATTGTGAAGAAAAGGATGCTGATCAAGCAAGAAATATCAACAAGTGGTTGGAGTTTGTTTTGTTTATGATATCAATTCTGGAAGTAACTTGGAAAAGAAAATTGGTGAACGAGTGAAGATGAACAAAGTGCCGAAAAGATCGACAAAACAAAAGCTTAAGCCTGAGATGAGGAATGATCAAAAGAAGCAACTCAGAATTAAGCTGATGAATAAGCAGATGGATGAAGAGCGTTGGCAATCCAAGCAATAGTCGAGGGGGAGTTTGTTGATGCACGATTTGCGACTAATGCTTTGGATTGTAAATACAAAGGTGTTTTGTCAAGATCGTGGGGGTGAACGTGGAATTAAAGAAGGTCGAAAATGGATAATATGGTCGAAGGGAGAGATAGATTGGACAAAAGTGCAGCCTATATAAGTTCAAATTCTGTTTTAGATTATAACTTTTGCCATTTGAGTCTGTGTGTCTGGTCTAGATTCTCTCTCTAGGTTTTGATCTTTCTGAAAGTGATTTATTAACTTGTAAAGCTAATTGTAAAGATCTTTTATCAAGTTATTAATGAGAATGATGATTGAAAAGGTGAATTTGCTTGTTTGATTCATTTACTATCATTTTGTAACTGATCTAGGGTTTCCGCACCTAGACTAGTAGACTTGTATGATCAACTAACTTTTTTTTGTGAAAACGATCCTCTACACAAAACTACTACGTCAATCGATTTATAGAATTCAATCATTCGGTGTCAATAACAAAGAGATGCATGTACAACTGAATAAAGACGTTTATCATTCCTCCTTAACCACATCCTCCACACCACGCAAAGCGCTAACTTCTTCTTTAATGACAATGATGATGAAAAATGTGATGGCGGATGGATCATAATTATCTGACAAATGAATCACAATTTAATTTCTGTTAACACAATTTTTACTATTATTTTTGCTCAACCATCATTTTATAATCAAACTATATATTAATGTATTTATATAAGTTTTCGTACATATTATACTCATTTAATGGTATCACAATTTAACAAATACACAATGGAACATAAATTTAAAGCTCTGACGTACCATTTACTTTGAGACACCTGGAAGGAGGATTACAGATTCCTCTTTGGCTAGCTTGAATAGAAGTCAATATCATCACAAGGGATGAGCTCGAGACGGTATCGGTACCGATACCGATCCCGAAAATACCGATCCCGAAAACTCCCAAAACCCAATACTGATACCGAAAACATACGGTACGGTATCGGTTCGGTACCGGTATGGTATCGGTATTTTGCTTTAAAATACCGATACCATACCGATCCCGTACCAATACCGAAAATACCAAAACCGAAAACCTTTAAATGTGAATACCGATACCGATACCGAACACCCTCGGTTCGGTACGGTATCGGTATCGGTTTGGGATCGGTATCGGTTCGGTATTCGGTACAATATACTCATCCCTAATCATCACTAATATCTTTTAGTAAAGAAACATTCAGTTTCACCTACATAAACACACGTTTAAGAAACAAACAAAAGAAAGCCTAACAACTTTAATGAATGTTTTTGTGTTGGATTTACATAGAATCAGCTAAATCCTTTCCATAACAGCCATTGCTCCCTGAGGTTTTTGTGGGCATGTGAAACACGGGATCTCTTTAATTTTTCTAAAACAAATATTTGAAGTCTTCTTTAGTGTGCTTAAAGTACTTGTAAAGAATGTCTTTTCTGTATCCTCCTAGATGCGAGGAACAGCTGCCTGAAACGCCAGGTATGTACTTTTAAATCTTTTGTATTATGCAGTGCCACTTTGTGAAAATTGAAATTTGGTGTGACATTTCTAGAAGCACCATGTGAATGTTGGTGATTAAATATGCAAATGTATGGAATTAGAACCTGTATAAAGGTTGCTGGGCCACCACATATATTGAAGTATTTCTTTATCCGCTCAACAGTCTATAAAACATACAAAAAAAGATGGTTGGAAATCAGTATATTTGTTGCTAACATCCATGGATTATAGAAATTTTGTCTCAAGGATTTATACCTTTGCGTTCTTGAATTTTCCATTAGGATCAGTGTTAACAAACCCCCCCAAGCCTCCACACAGGCACTAACCATCTTTTTGACAATAAACCAAGTGTAAGAACAGGAACCATGGATCCAAAAAAACCAAAATTGCTCAAAAAAATGTTAAATTTAGGAAAAATTAACTAATTCTTCAATGAAAAACCAAAACGCAACATAAAGCGGTAGAAATAATTATTTGCCCAAATCAACTGTAGTTAACAAAAAAAAAGAACCAATAACAGATGCAATCCACCATATGAATTTAACATCATTGATAATACAATAATTAGCTACACTTCGTATAATTCTGTTTTCCAAAATAACTACTTAAAAACTCAAAGGCCCAAACCTATCAAATAAACCCAATTCATCTTTTTTAACAGCTTAAATAACACCAAACCCGCCTTCTACATGACTTGAACCCTTAACCCCAATTCATCTAAATTATTACAACAAAAGATGTTAATTCCAAAACAATTTACCTAATTCTTCAATAATAACAAAAAAAAACAACAAATTAAACTATTTATTAGCACAAACAAATTGCAATTAACATCTAAATAGAGCCAATAACATATACAATCACATATATAATAAATCCCACCGCGACAAACCCGAGACGACGTCCTTCTGGCTTGTAGCTAACAATTTTGAATCGTCTCGTCACCATTAGTCATCTTTACAGAGGTTTGATTTCTATTCCTTCAATCACAACCATGGCCATGCAAACTGGAATGGGCTTTTGCAAAATAATAATATTAGTCGGAGCAGGTTTCTTCTTATTCTACAATTATACTCCATCATATTATTATTATTATTATTATTATTATTATTATTACTATTATTATTATTATTATTATACCGAGTAGAAGAGAGAGAAAGGACCCGAAGGAGGACCGAGAAGGAGACAGAGGGACTCTCAACGATGGCTCGTGATGGTGGTTTACAGGTGCGATTCAGGGAATCTGAAGAGAGAGAGAGATTGTTGAGAGAGAAAGTGTGATGAGGGAGGAAGAAGAAGAATCTGAATGGGAAGATGACAAGAGTGAGGGTTTAATTTGTGTGTGAACAGGTGGCCAATACACTCAGATATGATAGAGCCTAAACCTAACACGTGGCCTTGAACTATAAAAAAAACAGAAGAGACAAAACTCATTAATGTGGTACTGTTCAATTACCATAGGTATTAATATATTTATAATGGCCTTTGTTATTTTTTGACTAATTATTTAATAATTGACCTAGATACCCCTTTGGAGTAATAGACAATTATTAGATGGACATAGCTCTCCTTAAGTATATACCATATATAGGGTTTTCCCACTAGTATTTAGAGATCATTAGAAGAGAGATGAACTCGCTAACCTACATTATATCGTCCCATATCTTCTCTCTAATTCTTGGGGTTCTCAAACCAACCATAGCCATACTAACCGTACATTCTAAATGGAAACCTGATAATCCTTAAGATTATTACGTCTTCCCTCTCTGTTACTTGAGTATTCGGTACACATGATTCACATTCTTGTTTTACATTGGATGTTATAGAACTGACCAGCAATACAAATGAATTAAACAAGCATGAGGGGTGGGGCTTGCCTAGATGGTCATGGAAATTTTAAGCCATACATAAAAACCACTAATTATAAGTGACTGTTATAAATATATGTATTATTGTGACTATCCATATTCTAACTCCCATATGAAATTTACTCTTGTATTAATATTATGGCCCTATATATAGGCCTCTTGTATTTGCTAGTATACACTCAATGAATAAGAATTCTATATCCTCTCTTTCTCTCTATAATTCATAATCTTTGTTCTTGGTTACACTTTGTTGACTTCTCTCTTCTATCTCTCTCTAAATCTTCCTCTAATCTTTGTTCATAGTTCTCCCATTTTTTATGCTATTAGGCCGTTGTTTTATAACACGTTATCAACACGAATTGCTTTTGGAGTGGATCATATTATGATAAGGTAACTTGAGTTTGTTTCAAACCAAAATCCATATCATAATTCATACAATATTGGGTTATGTTAAAGATTTGTTTTTGTTTTCCGAACATTAGTTCTATTGCAATTCCTATAAGTTAAGATAAAAAATTATGCGGATGTGTTGTTCACTTGTTTGACAAATCTTTAGTATCAAAATAAGAATTCTAAAAAAAGAGATTTTCTAACACATTGAAAAGCGCATTAATGAAAGCTGAAAAATATTTATGCTCTTTTAAGTAAAATTGGTATATTATTAATTTGTATTATATATCATGGCATGTTACATAATTAAGTCTCTACATCTTTGTGGCACGATAAAGAAAGAAACGAAAAGGAGGTGATTAATGAAATGATAGTCTATTTTATAAACTTAATTTAATCCCCTTTAGAATTATATTAAATTTGTATCTTCAATTTTTCATTCATAAAATAAATCGTTTCACATGTATTAACTTATCTTTTATACAGAATGTCAAATTTACCATTTACATTCCATTAATGTATTAATTTGATGTCAAACAATCATAAAGCGTGTTTTATAGTCATTATAGGCTATTAATTGTCATTATAATAATACTATTTATCTCTTAAACATGAAACACCAATGTGGAATTAAATAGACGTTAGTTGCTAATAAAGTTTATTCAATTTCTTTGGTTTTAGCTAAAACATTAATAGCTTTTGGTGATACAAGATGTCAAGACTATTAATAACGAATTTAGTTATCTTATTTCAAGATTATGACAATCATATAATAGATGGGTAGCATATAACTGTTTATATTATGGTATCTAAAATGTTGAAATTGTATACAGTTTCTATGGATATTTGTGAATGTTAAATTCATGCTTATATTTTGATATTTGAAATGTTTGTGATGAAAAGGCTAAATCGTGATAAACTAATACATATATTATATGTTTTTCTTTTAAATGATGAAACACTTTATTTCACAAAGATTGTACCATAACTTGTATTATTTGGTAACATGTTATAAGATCATATGTTGGATTATGTATACAATTGACTATCTTATATTTTATATGCTATCATTTACTTAGCATTTCACATAAAAAATAAAACAAAGTTATGGTTTATTATCACTCTCATGAAAGATTTTACATTTGACATCCAAAGTGTCATACACCTTGAATCTCATTATCATGTTATAAAAGGCCGTAAGATGTTGGGACGATAATATTATATGACTTGGACATATAATTACTTCTCCATGGATGTTATGTGAAGAAAAGTTTATATATGACGGAAATTGGATAAAACAAATTTTGTTTGTTTGTCAAACCTCAAATATGCTCTTGAAGTAGCAATGTCATTAAAATTTGGTGAAAGGTTTGAAGTGACTTTATATCCGTCCAAAAAGGAATGAATATTCATGAATGTTTTCGGATTCTATCTCATTCCCTGAAGTGAATGCGATGCTATAATAATCGGTGTAAAAATCGTGATTATGGTAATTGTGAAAATTGTTATGTTGCTCATGTTAATGAGATCAGCTTTATTAATAATATGATGATTACAAAATGATCGTTATAGAGGTTATGATCATAGTAAATGAGGAAGTTGTAATGATCATCATGTTCACAACAATATCAGCCATGTAAACACTGAATGAGGAAATTGTAATGATCATCATGTTGATAATAAGATCA
Source organism: Ambrosia x helenae (assembly GCA_030844895.1). Classification (NCBI taxonomy): domain Eukaryota; kingdom Viridiplantae; phylum Streptophyta; class Magnoliopsida; order Asterales; family Asteraceae; genus Ambrosia; species Ambrosia x helenae. The sequence continues at coordinate 21,072 of JAUTDX010002330.1, read as the reverse complement.
TCGATGTTTATATTGAAATCGACCACAAGAAGTGGCACAATTATACAAGATTAATATATTATTCTCTTGTATTTCTTGTCGTGTATAAACAAGAAAGAGTGCAACATGTCTAATACTTTGTCACATATGAGATGTGCTCATGAAGTAACCATATCATAAGAGAGTATGAAAAGTTTGAAATCATCTCATATTCTTGTGATTGAGTAAATAATGAAAAGTTATGAAGCTTGTTTCGTTATACTTCATTCCCTGAAGTGAATGTGACTACATATTGATCATTGTAAAGGTAATGATCATGGAGATAATTGAGAAATTTGTAATGATGAGATCAACCATTTGGAATTGTAATAATGGTCATGTTAATAATGAGATGATGGTTTGGAGATTCCATATATCTTACGTTTGTATTACATACGTGCAAGTAATACATATTCAATCATAAACTAGAAGTTTAGTTTATAGATCATAATTATTTAATTAATTGGCATGACCGGTAAGACCACACTAAGTCGACCATGATGTGAACATAATGAAGAACTTAAAGATTCTTCAATCTAGTACATAGAATGTAATGTTTGCTCTTAAGCGAAATTATATATTTGCCATATAAAGTAGGGTGAGTATCACTATATATTTTGGAATTGATTAAAGGATACACATATCCTAACATAATACCATTTAGTATTTAAAATCGATGCATCGTCTAAATGGTTATCAAGTTTGCTTGATTTATGGCTTAGCTAATAAGATGGCAATCATATTATTCTAGATTGGCATATTTAATCAAGATAATAATGATCATTAGAACAAGTGTTGAACTTCATATAGCTTATGTTCAAACACATATTGCTTTCATTGAGATGATCACTAAAACGTCTACTATTGATTGCAATGTCAATGATCATGAAAGCAAAAGTTCATGTTTACATTTGATTTTACATGTAGTAACATTTATTCACATCAAGCCAATACATGGTAATAGTTTCTCCCCATTATAGTTGGTTTTTAGTCAGGAACCAAATATTGTCCATCTAAGATTTTTGTTGTGCGACATATATTGAAATTGATCCACCACGACGCACGGAGATGGGACCTTAAAAAGTGTTTGGGAATATATGATGATTTATAGAGCCTTCAACAAGAGATTTATTTACATCTTAGTTAATTGATATCCATCTCAATGGATTTACATTCCCAATATCAGGGGGAGATAAAATGCAGTTGGAAATAGAAATGAGTTAGAATGAAATATCATTGATCCTCGTACTAAAAAATGTGAACCAAAAGTTCAAAGGATAATTCATTCACAGAGATTAGCGAATTAATTACCAGACGCATTAACTGACCTAAATATGATTAATAGCTAATCATGTCACATATACCAACTGCTAATGCTCCATTTAAGATGAGTGTCCAGGAAGGACAATCGTATCTTGGCAATTTCACGCCTAAAGCGTGGTAGACTAGTCGATTCCAAAGAATAAAAATCCTCGAGAAATTGGAGCAAGTAAGAAAGATGGTCAAGTCGAGGTTATAGTAAAAAGGTCTCCTGAAAAGACATTAGAGATGATGGTTCCAGAAGAACCTCAGGTACCTGAAAATAAAGAGATCTAGTTATATAGTATCGTGTCTATGAAATGTATGGAATCGAAATAAAATCGACGTCATTGTAAATTTTATGTAATGTAGCGCTTGATATGAGGATCAAGATTTAAGATCTGCCTATGAATGAATACAAAGAATTGATTGGCCAAGATGGAAAGACGCAAATACGGCTGAGTTGAAATCTCTATTGAAAAGGAAAGTTTTGGACCAGTAGTCCATACAACAAAAGTTGTAGAACATATAGATATGAAAAGGTCTTTTGTGCGAATCAATATTTGAAAAGAAAATGATATAAGGTAAAATTGGTGGCACAAGAATGTCGCAAAGACCCATAATTAATTATGAGGAGACGCATTCTCCAGTGGTGGATACAATGATTTTTCATTATGTTATTAGTCTGGTAATGCAAAGAGAGAATTGAAATGTGTCTAATAAATATCATGATTTACTTGACACTGAAAGTTTACATGAAAATACCTGATGAAGGATTTAATGTGTCAAAATCTTGTAACGTAAGTTCTTGAGAACGTTATGATCGGAATAAATCGATTCAATTCTGAATACGTTATGTTTGTTATATGATTGAATTGAATATAATTGGAACTCCTCATGAGTATCCTAAAGCAACTGAATGCTTAAAAGGTAAAATGAAACATCGTAGGATGTAACTATTGTGCACAAATAAACCACATGTGATAAACTGAACCTGGTGATTATGATACTTTAATTTATAAGAATGGTAAAATATATATTGGAGAAATACATATTATTGTTCTTTCAATTGAAGAGTTAATGCACTTGCATAATTGGTCAAGATGGAAAAGTCGTTGATGGATTGATGATGCCTGCAGCATTGATATCAATACCTTAAGAAGTATTATGTAAAGGTAATATAATATGTATGGACTAAAATAAGGGGGTTGAGTGTTTTAAAACTCATGAGATATCCCGATAAAGAGCAACATACATTTGATTGTATTATCCAGCTTGTATCATAAGTTTTTCTTTTAAAAGTTCACTCGCAGTTTACAGTGATAATGTCTGAGCATTATCGAGAGACTCTGTAGAACTTTTAAAAGGGGGATTTTTGAAAGTCCTTGACATAGCGCATTTGTTGCTTGAGTTACAATTCAAGTATATGTGTAATGATGTGTTTACCAATCCACCAAAGTATATCTTGAAAAGATGATGGGGCATTTTACAATGGACATAGCTCATACTTAAAGTGCATTAAAGGTTGTCCAATTACTTGATATGGAAAATTATTCATTTCATCTCCTACCAAAGTAGATATTTTCACTCTAGAAGTACCATAGTTAAATATATGTACATTAGTATATGTCTTGCTAGTTATGCATGATTGTAATATCTTTCACTTGAATTTATCGCCACGATATAGCCTATGACAAGCAAGCAGACATTAGAATGTGTTAAAACAAATATTACCGGTATGAATGATGTTTGATTTTATTTTTCTAACCCATGGAAACAAGTTTGGTTAGTCTTGTATATGTTGGTGGATCATATGATATTTATTTTCAAGAGGAGGTACCGAAAAATCTCATATGAAGATTATACACCATTTCTCAACATAATGGATTGTACTTCAAGAGATCGAGCGACATTTCATTGGCTACGGAAGCTTTAAGCAACTTTCAAGGAAGATTGACACATGTTACTGAAAAGACTACATATTCAAATGAAGGGGAGTATCATATAAGTTCCACTCTTGTTCCCTTAACTAAGTTTTGTCCCATTGGGTTTTCTTAGTAAGGTTTTTAATGAGGTAACACACCTGATTCAAAAGTATCAGGAAGAGTAATACGCCCTGCACTCTTTTTCCCTTAGCTGAGGTTTTGTCCCACTGGTTTTCCTGGCAAGGTTTTTAACGAGGCAGCATCACTAAGCGTATACTGTATTATTTTCTTTTATTATGTGGATAGTCAAGGGGGAGTGTTATAAATATATGTATTATTGTGACTATCCATATTCTAACTCCCATATGTCATTTACTCTTGTATTAATATTATGGCCCTATACATATAGGCCTCTTGTATTTGCTAGTATACACTCAATGAATAAGAATTCAATATCCTCTCTTTCTCTCTATAATTCATAATCTTTGTTCTTGGTTGCACTTTGTTGACTTCTCTCTTCTATCTCTCTATAAATCTTCCTCTAATCTTTGTTCATAGTTCTTATATCTTGTATGTTAGTAGGCCGTTGTTTTACAACAGTGACTTATTTTTCTTCTCATGAATTTATAATTTTGGGAAAGAGACAAGTGGTGTAAATAAAATAAGGATGGGGGATTTGAAAAGTATAGAGGGTCATGAAAACTAAAGGTAGTGAAAATAATAATAAAAATAATAATACTAATAATATTTATTATTATTATTATTATTATTATTATTATTATAAACAAATAGTAATTTGGAAGACATATGTGTAAAGAACATGTGCGTGAGAGGTGGGCCTTGACTAAAGAGTCATGAAAGGCATCTTTAAAAGGTATCAAAATAAGCTGTATGTTTTCCTTTTTTTCCTTTACTTCTATTTAGATTTATGAGAAGAAGACAAATAGTTTAAAAAAAATAAACTTGGAGTATGAACCTAAGCTTTATAGGATAAATACTATGTTATAGTTGATTCTTCATTTTTATTTTGAATATATTAAACTTGAGAAGAAGACAAGTTATGCAAGCAAAATAAGCATGTGTGGTGAGGCAAATGTAGATACTCATGAAAATTGTAAATCTTAGTAGGAGACTTAATTATTTGGTCATAGTTGATACTCATTTTTTATACATGTATTTAGTCTTTTGAGAAGAAGACAAATAGTGGATACAAGTTACGCATGAGGGATAGAGACACTATTATTATTATTATTATTATTATTATTATTATTATTTTTGTTGTTGTTATTATAGCATGTTGACTATTTAATAAAAAATCGAAAGTTGTTTCCTCTACTCCTTCGCATTTGCAGCTTATCCGCAAACCTGGGGAGGTAAGGGGAAACGTTGCTGATTTTTTCTTTAATATACATAGGAGATAAAATATTCAAAAAGTGGGAAGGTAGAGAATACCGGATGTACAAAAGTGTGACTAACTTTGAAATTTATACAAAAGGCTTTTCCACTTTTCTTAAGTTTGTTGAAGCTAACTGAGGAAATGTTGGCTCTAAATAGATTTGGTGTCCTTGTATGATCTGTAAAATCTTTCAAAGATTTGAAATTATTATGTATGTAGAGTATCTAGTGCAAATGGTTTTATGAGTAGTTGCACTTGTTGGTAAAATCTTGGAAATCATTGATTGATGGTCCATGACATCGGTTACTTTTGACAATGAGGAATATGAAAATTTTGAATTCGAGGGCAATTTAAATGAGGATACTTTAAATAATAAAAATTAGATGATGTGTTTAAGGACTTAGAAAATGATATCAGCGTTGATGATAAATCAAAATTACAATATGTATTTAAAGACGCAGAAAAATCATTGTATAGCAGTTGTAGGATTTCAAAATGTGAAGCTATGTTGATGTTGTTTAACTTGAAATCAAAAAACTGATGGAGCAATATAACTTTCAAATATTTGTTAGTTGTTTTGTATGACATGCTCCCGAAAGATAACGGCTTACCAATTTTCATTTACCAAGCAAAGAAAAGAAAATGAGGATTCTAGCACGATTGAAAGTTGAAAGAATACATGCATGTCCAAATGATTGCATCTTGTATAGAAATGAGTATAAGAACAGTCAAAAGTTTGTTATTTTTGATGAATTTAGGTACAAGAGAAAAGAGTAAAACTGATGAATATCATCACAATGTGACGAAGAAGGGACCATCTACCAAACTATTTTGGTATTTTTCAATTATTCGGAGATTGGAACGATTATTTTCAAACAAGAAAGAAGTAAAATTATTATGATTGCATTCAGATGAGCGTATAAAATATGGAAACTTAAGATGCGTGGTAGATTAACTTCAATAGAAAAATTTTGATAAGGAAATATCCACAATTTGGTAACGAGGTTAAGAACATAAGGTTTGGGCTTAGTTCCAACGAAACAATCCTTTTGGAAATGCTAATATCATCATAGCACGTGGCCAGTTCTTTTTAAATCTACCATCTTCCACCATGGTTATGCATCAAACGAAAATACACACTTATGTGGTTGTTTATTCATAGTTTGAAAAAAACCTGACAATAACATTGATGTTTATAAGTTACCTCCGATTGATGACCAAAAAACACTATGGTTTTATGGTGCAAATGTGCATGAGGCTTATAAAAGTGAATATTTTAAATTGAGTGCCATGACTTTTTACATCATAAACGATTTTCCAGAGTACAATAATTTCTCTAGATATAGTATGAAAGGTGAAAAAGCTTGTCACGTTTGTGAACACAAGACAAGTTTGATGTGGTTGACTAATCGTAGAAAACCAGTATACATGGGATATCGAAGATTACAGCCGCATGGTCACTGCATTTGAATAACACGATGGACTTTAATGGAAGAACTAAGACTAGAAAACCATAGAAGATTTATATGCATTTTAACGCGTTAAAAATCTAGTCATTGTTTGGGAAAAAGAACCCGTCTTACAAATGAAGCCATTGGGAAAAAAAGGTCATACTTTTGCAACTTACCATACCAGAGGCATTTACATGTTACACACTGTCTAGATGTTAGGCATATAGAAAAAATGTATGTGTTAGATTTATAGGATTATTATTAGACATTCCCGGAAAAACTAAAGACGATATCAATGTTCATAAAGACATGGAAGAAATGGGAATATGTAAAAGAGCATGCCCCTATTAAAAAAGGTAATCGTATTTATCTTTTACTTGCATGTTATACAATGTCAAAGATAGAGAAAACAAAGTTTTGTAACGTTTACACGATATTAAAGTTCCATCATGCTATTATGCAAGCATCAAAAGGTTGGTATCGATGAAAGGCCGTAAATTGTCTTTACAACGAGTACCATAGTGCTATACAAAAAATACACCAATAAATGAGCGTTTTATTATCTTTACAATGAGTATCCTAGTGCTATACAAAGAAAAACCCCGACTTTTTTTATGTGATGGTTAATGATATAGATACTCAAATTATATATGAGTAGAGAAAATAGTCTGAAGACACGAAAAGTTACTATCCCACAATATTTTTAGTCGATAGCAGTTAGATCATGTTTACTTATCTTTAAAATGGATCTTCACTGCTTACCCATTAATTGTTTTATTTAGTGAAAATTGAATAGGTATGTCAATCATTAATATATGCTCAATTTAAACATCATAATCACCTACCATCATCCAGGGGGTGTTTGGGATTGATTATTCAAAACAGATTATGCGCTTTGGAAAAGCAGGGGTGAAGCTGCTTATAGGTTATTGCGTTTTGGTAGCCTAAAAAACTGATTATCTACGTTTCAAAACGCAATCCAAACACTAAAAACTGAATATCTGCGTTTTCAAAACGCAATAATCTAAAAATCAGATTCAAAACGCAATCCTAAACACCCTCCTAGTAGCAGATCTAGAAAATAAAACAAGGGGTAACATTTTATAAAAATACTTTAAAAAATAAACTTTTTTCCACTTCTCAGGAAAATCAAGGGGCATCCGCCCGTGCCATCATCATCATCATCATCATCATGACATATCCTTCGATACCAATTTGTTTTTTTTTTCTGGGCTCACATTGCAACTTTATAATGTATTGAGAAAGTGACAGTTGTACAGAGACGAGTGTTGATTTTTTACAAAAAAGTCTAAAAAACGGTCTATTCCTTTTATAATATTTTATCACTATATATTACATTTATTTATCTCACGAAATTTCCGGAGAATGAAGTAGTATACTTATACAGTTCGTTCAAACAATAAAGTATACTGATACAGTAAAAGTAGTTTACCACAACAAAACCTATGATGAATGTACTTTGCCGGTCTTCTTTATTTAGGTAACTAGTTTCTTTTTTCAAAGTCAAATGTAAAAATATTTAATAATTAAAGAAAAATAAGGTTTCGGTTTTTATTATTTAAATTTCTTATTTTTTGTTAGTAAACTTCATGATTTCATTCTCTTAGTTTGTGATTTTCTTTATTTATTTACTTCAGATTGCTAAAAAATAATTATTATATCCCACGGAATTTCATTTATGTGATGCTTAACGCATCAATATTATATAATACATTCACTAGACCCAACCCAATTTCTAATCCGAAACAGACAAAACAATGCTATATAGCAATAGCCAAGCAACCTATAAAATCTTCCGCACCCTTGAAAAAACTTTCTAGGTCTGCCACCACACACACACACACACACATATATATATATATGCTATTTAAAACACAGTGCTTATACTTTCATCACTTATATTTATCCATTAAAAAATATTTGTTTTTAGCAGCTATAACTATAAGTATTCAGATATTTGTAACTTTTAATTAGTATACACCACTTATAAGTGGTACGACTATATTTTATAAAATCTCCAACTGTGAGCGAACCGATAAAATATTAAACATTCCTTTTAAAATAAAATGCATAGATAACTATTTTCAAAATGATATATTGGTTGTAATTGTAATGACCTTTTGTCATGCCTAACACCTGACTTCACACATGGAATCTTATCATATTCATGGAAGCATCTAAAGCATGAGAAGCTATGGTACGACGTACAAACTCTTGTATCATATATGCATCTATGTTTTGTACATTGCTATCTTATATAAAGGGTGTTTCAATCCAACTTCAAACAATAAGGAAGCCTGAAACATTTGCAATGGCTAACCAAGAGTGGGTCGAAGCACAAAAGATTGTCATAACCACAAACCTCACTGCAGCAGCCAAGAAGCATCTACAGTTCCTTGAAGTTGTTGACAAGAATGGAAATCTTTATGATGGTCCCGTTCTTGAAAAGGCTATTTTTAGGTACATTAATCGCCTTCTCATTAATTTTCATCTTAATTTAGTAGTAGTTAGCGACGGTCCGGAGACGGCCCTAATAGTAGTTAAATAACATTGCAACGTATTGATGGATATTTTAATGCAGGTACAAGTATTATTGGCTTCCTTTACTTGCTGAACATACTGACTCGCCACAGCTTCCAGAAAGCCGATTAGTGGTGCCACTCGATTGCGAGTGGATTTGGCATTGCCACAGGCTTAATCCGGTACGCTTATAATGTGGTTAAAAACTTAAAAAGCTAAGTTATTAACACGTAATTTACTTTTGCATTGAAGGTTCGATATATGGTAGACTGCATAGAAGTGTTTGGGAAAATCCTTGATCCTGGTAGTGTGGTAGTGTCTTCCATCGAAGGAGCATGCAAAAAACATACTGAAGAGATATGGACGAAAAAGTATCCACAGGAATCATATGAACTTGATCACAATGATATTCATAGCAAATTCGCAAATGTGCCTAGCACCAACTATGATCTAATGTCAGCTATCAAAAGGCAGAGTTCATTCTATCACAAGGTGAATTGGTTCAAGTTCCTTCTATTTTAATTTTATTTTAGAGAGGGACTTTGTCTAGCAAATTTTATTAAAAACCAAAAAGTAAAAAAAAAAGGGTGAAGTTTAAACAAAGCACTATACGCCTCTCTTCTCTTTTGAACATCAACATACCCCATGTGAAAAGGAAATATTTTTTTTATTGTTTGGAGTCATTGATTTAAACTTTTAATTTGTGCTAATTAAATGTGAAACAGGTATCCGCAGCTATTTTTAGGGATGATCTCTATCTTGAAGAGGCACTTGAGAGATACAAAGGCTTTTTGCATCTAGTCAGTAGAAACATAGAGAAGAAGTTGAACAACCCTTGTGTTCCAACATACGATATCGACTTAATGTGGCACACTCATCAGTTATATCCTCGCTCTTATTGTAAGGATGTCATGGCTCTAGTAGGTCAGGTGTTGCACCATGATGACACCGATACCGATCAATCCAAAGGTGGAAAGTTGGATGTTAACATTAAAAAAACCACACAACAGTGGAGTGAAATGTTTGGTTACGTCTACTGGAGGGTAGGGTCCATGTCTAGCGACGCAACTATGGACATTGAGGGAGAACATTCGACTGCGGTGACAGCAAAATGTTGGTGCCTCTCTGAGCAGATGGTGAAAGAGAAGTCGGCTGCGAGATGCAAGTGTATCCCTGACGATATAGAGGCTAAGGAGGTGTCGTGTGCTAGGACTGCAAGATGCTTGTGCCTCTCTGAGGAGATGCTGAAAGAGAAGTCGGCTGCGAGATGCAAGTGTATCCCTGACAATATGGAGGCTAAGGAGGTGTCGTGTGCTAGGACTGCAAGATGCTTGTGCCTCTCTGAGCAGATGCTGAAAGAGAAGTCGGCTGCTCGATGCAAGTGTATCTCTGACGATGTGGAGGCTAAAGAGGAGGTGTCGTGTGCTAAGACTGCAAGATGTTGGTGCCTCACCGAGCACATGGATGGACAGAAGTTGATCAAAGAATCAATTGCTTCAGGATCTATTCAAGTATGAGACTAATGCTATTATTGGTGTTGCAAAAAAATAATAAAGCATCTCGTAAGTTTGGTTGCAAGTTTGTATGTTTGCTCTAAACTTCATTGATATCCATAAATAAAGCAGCATCACTTATCTTTCGAGCTTGTTACGTTTTAATTTAATGATTTTGTTTGCTTTGTTTTGCTTTGTGATGGACGATAAAAAAATAATTAAATGCTAACACTATAAATAAATATGACAACAAAACAATTATAATTTCAAAAATTAATTATCATGTTAATTTATCTTTCGAGCTTGTACGTTTTAATTTAATGATTTTGTTTTGCTTTGTGATAGGACGATCAAAAATAATTAAATGATAGCACTATAATAAATATGGCAACAAAAAAAGATTATAATTTAAACAATTAATAATGATATCTTCTACTAAATAAAAGAATGTGAAAATCATGAAAATACCCTTTTGACCAACCCCTTTATAAAATTACACCACTTCCATCTCCTTTTAGAGAAGCCGCACGGTATGCGAGGCCTTTCAGACGTGTCTCAAGAGGCTTCAACGATGGTCTAACGCTTGTGCGACACGTGTCCATTTATTTATTTAATAATAATAATGGTCACCTAGGAAGACGTGCATAATAATTATTATTCAAACGAAAGGCAGATAAAGCTATGTGTGGTATAACCCAGGATCTTCTGACCAATAGCAAATGTTATTCCAAACCACTGATATCTGAAATCTTTGATATAGAAGATGAGTTAGAAGCTTATTTTCGTGTGTGTAAGGATGAAGTTGAGATTGAAGATGACCCCTTCTGTTTCTCTGCTTGTAAAGACTATGCTCCATCTTTTTGCCGCCACTGCTCTAGAGATGTCTCCTTCGTCACCGGAGTCGTCTTTTTCACTTTAAAAAAAAACCTCAATCCCCACAGTTATAGTCTCCTTCCTCACTTCCAAAATACCACCATCATCATAGTTACAGTCTTCGCTAATACATATACATATACATACACATGTCACTGCTTGAGAGACGGTAACTATGAACAATGATTCATGAAAACGATGACGTCTCCGCTAAAAGGGAGACGTCACAAGAATATTTTCATGAGGGAAACCTCATCAGAGATGCGTGGTTGCTCAAACGTCTCTAGCCGTCCTGGAGACATTTGGCAGGGAGAGTGACGGAGTGACACGCGTTGTCACCTGACTCGTCCTAACCGAAAATGTCTTCGGAGTCGACTTGGGTCCCTCAAACTTGGTGAGTCATCTCTCCAAAGAGATGAGAGTGAGGTATTTTCGTAAAAAGGGTTGGTCAAAGGTTATTTTCATGATTTTCCCACCCTAAAAGAATACAATATAGGACACTTGCCATCATGACAATGTACCTTAAAATTAATTATCCCGCCTAAACACTTAGATGCTTGAATGTTGAAAAAACAGCTCTAGACCCACTCCATCAAGCCAAACCCAAATCATATATAAGTGTCATAACCCCCCATTTACCAATTCAACTTCAAATTTCAGCCCCTCGTATTCTCCCATTGCTGATTGTTGGTCACATGTTTCCTCCTTACCAGAACTTTAATCAGGTATGATTTTTCAGTGCCACACCCCAGTCTAAGGCATGAACACCAGGGCGTAACAAATCTGTTCATACACTTGGAATATAGAAGTACTCAATTTTAATATAAAAAACATAATAGTTCTTTTCAAGACAAAATCTAAATAAAGAAAAGCACAAAACATCAAAATGTCTTTTATTTTAAACTTGGTCCATGTTCATGCATCTTGTGTATGAATACGTGATCTTTAGTTTCCATTACATGAAAAACATGCTAGATGAAGAAACACAAGTCTAACGCCCTCTTAGGCATAGTTAAACCAATGATTCCATAGGGTTAATCATTCACTAAACACTTAGGACTGAGGAGAGAACGCCTTCTTGTTACATACACAAAAATGGTGATAGACACTCAAAGCATGTGTTTACAGGATTTAGCTGAATTCCTATCTAAGGAGAGGAAGTCCTCCTTAAATAGGATCCATATGGGCCGCCATCACTAACCCCTAACCGGAGATGGGCAATCCGAGTTAGGAGGTACGTCAACTAATCCATCCCACGGTTAGTATGCGCCAAATTAAGGAATAAACCGATTATAAGGAGGAACAAGATACTGCCGTTATAACTCCGCCTGTCGATATGTGCAGGTGATCCTTTGTGATGCGGGCACATTGCGCCCTCAGGCGGTGACACATCTGCCAGCCACTGTGTAAGACCCATACTAAAATATCCATCATTATACGTTAATTGATCCAACATAACATTTAATCACACATGCCAAAATGAGGGTTTACAAAAACATTTTTACAAATACTTGGTTTAGATAATGTAAACGAAGCATCAAGGTTTCAATGTTAACATTTACAAGTCTCGAAACCCAAATACATTGTTAACGGCATGTAGAGTTGTTGGTGGTGAAATCCTCAAGATGATTTTACCTCATATATTCTTTGTGACATCCTCAAGATACTGAAGGACTAAGCATGGTTTAGGATGTAACTATGTTTTACCCTATGTGCATCTTGAGGATAGACTAACGAATTATCTTATGATGATATTATTGCAGGTACACTTAATCAATATTAAGGTTTGTATCCCTAACGGCTATATTGTCTCACCCAAGCCAAAGAAGCTGATCATTGAAGAGTTATACGTGTGAAGCAAGTCCGTGGCTAAAGACTAGGTCAAAGGTGTAACCGGGGAGCATTAATAATAGACGAAAATCATGGAAACTGTTATACCAACGTCTATGTTGGTTAAAGCTTCTTCAACGTACACCTGAAACAGTACAGAAGCTCATTAATATAGGCGGATATCATGGGATCTCTTATTTACTTCATTTGTAATTATAAATAGGAGATTGATGAACGAAATAGGACACTTAGCTACTTTCAACTCACTTGGTACTAGCTTTCTGGTGATAGAACTCCTGATACTTACACACACAACACAATCATTGTAATCATAGTCGTTGTTCATCAATCATCCAAAGTTGTACTCGTTTTTTCCATTTTTAATATTAACAAACAAGGCAGTGGCCTAGACTCATCCCGAGGTTTTGTGCCGGCGATCATCAAGTGATCAAGGGCTTTCCTCGTGCATCGCGTGTTGTTCTCTTGTTTCATTTCATTTACATTTACTTATCACACCTTTTTATCAGACAGTTACATTCTCAGGATATAAATGTCCATCCTAAACAGTTTTCTTTGCTATCCTGAAGATAGTTATCAAATATCATTTCTTTATTATCCTAAACGTGCCATCTTGAAGATATAACTATGCTTTTTTACATATTTAGCAGTTTTAGCACTCTATCTCACATTTTCTAATTTGGAAAACGAAGTTATTTTTATCAAGTAATTTTTGACAAAAACAATTTGGCTCCCACCGTGGGGCAAGTGGTGCTATTTTTAACAAAAACTTTGTTAAATTTTTTCCTTAATCAACTTATTTCAAAAATCTTGATAACTATGGCTTCCAACCAGAAATCTGTTTCCTCATCCATGCCATCGTCAACCTCTGCTAAGAATGTGACATTGCCACCCCACCTGCATTCTCAAAGAGTTCCACTTCTTAAACTCCTCCTAGACCTGGATTGGGAACATCTGGACTCACTCCTCCTGTTTGGTATCGAACGATGAGATTCTCTCCATGCTTACACTTATGAAGGATCAAATGAAGAGGCAACAGGAAACAAATCAAATGTTGATGAGAGAAATTCAATCTCTCAAGACATCTTCGAAGAGACCAGTTGAGGATGTGTTAACACCGATACAGCCCAGGGTCTTAGATTTCAACTCTACCATCTCCGGGGCAATCATCAGGGAGATTTCATTCCCATGAACACAGGATATACTGCTTCTGAAACTACTATAGCACCCAGGATGACCACAACAAGGGATCCAGGATATACACCTGAACCATCCCGAGGATACAACCATGATGGTAATAATTAAGTTCTAGTACTTTTGCTATTAATGATGTTGCTTCTTTGCAGGATACAGGTATAAGCCTAAAATTGGCAAGGGAGCTTAAGAGGATCAAGGATATGGTATCTAGTGTACCAGTGATAGTACAACCAATCCCTGAAGTATCCTCAGCATGTTACAAGATGTCTCATTTTGCACCTCAAATATGTGACGCAGAGATTCCAAAGAGATTCTAGACTCCAAGCATGAAGCTTTAAGATGGATCCACTGATCCAGAAGAGCATGGAGCACAATACAGGGAAAGGATGGAAATAAATCCAATTCCTGCTGGCCTCAAGGAAGCAAGCTTATGTAAAGGATTTGGTTCCACCCTCACTGGTCCAGCCTTAAAATGGCTCCTAAGTGTTCCACCCTATTTTATTACTTCCTTTGCACATTTGATTAATATGTTTAATAACCAATTTCCTTGTAGTCGAACATTTGAATGTTTGACAAGTGACCTGTACAGGGTGACTCAGCCGCAGGGAGAATCGTTAAGGGAGTATATCACCAGGTTTAGAAAAGAAGCACTTGACATTCCAAACTTGGATGTCACAACAACAGTGCAAGCATTTAAGATGGGATTAGAAAGAGATTCACCTTTCTACCAAGAATTGGTGATGAACCCTTGTGGAAATCTTGATGAAGTCAGGAACAGGGCTCTAAGGTTCATACGTCTTGAGGATGATAAGAAAATCCAGGAGAGGATAGAAGCATCCTCAAGATATAACAATCCCAATCGAAAATCCACTCCCACATATGGAGCCTTATAAGCATAAACCAAATGCTAAACCTGATAGCAAAAGGTCAATGTGGTTGAGGATGACAATGATTAGGATTGTCCTAAACTTTCAGATTACTATTTTTCTATGGATGTAACAGGATTGATGTATGCTATGAAGGATCTTGGAGATAAAGCAAGATGGCCAAGGAAGGATAGCAAATCAGGATGGAAGGTCAAATCCCAAGTGGTGTGCCTTCCATGAAGATTTTGGTCACATTACTGAGGATTGCATTGCCTTGAGAAAGGAAATAGCATATCTTCTAAGTAAGGGCCATCTCAAGGATCTCCTGGGCAAGAAGAGGCCGACGGTTCAGGATAGCACTGGCATCCCAGAAAGAGCAGCATCCCACCTCGATATGCTTTAATTTCATTTCAGGTGGTTTAGATATTTGTGGTACATCCTTCACCATGATGGTTTGGTGATAACATTATATATTGCTAATCATTATTTTGCAAGATACTAGTAGACGGAGGAGCTCAGTCATATAATTCAACTGGGAGATCTCAAAGGATAAACATCCCAGAAACTGAGATAGTTTCTAGGTCATCAGTCTTAGTTGGTTTCAGTGGAGAAACCAAAAGCACAGTTGGTGATATCAAACTGCCTGTATATGTCGAGGGGGTAAATTCTATCCAAAGATTTTGTGTGATAGACTCTTTATCCTATTACACTGTTATCCAAGGTAGACCGTGGATACACAACATGAAAGCAGCACCATCAACATATCACCAATGTGTAAAGGTGCCAACTCATGGGGAGTCGTTAAAGTAAATAACGACAGTAGGAAGCTAAGGATTGCTACACAACATCGATGAAGGCTTCATCAAAACAAGCATAGCAATTAAAGCAAGATGCACGTGATATCCTCAAGGATGACAAAGCACATCCTGAGTAGGATGTTAAAGGCAGTTTGCCTCGATGAGAATAATAAGGATATCACTATGCAAATCGGTAAGAATATTCCCAATGATATTAACCAATCTTTAATTACGTTTTTAAAATGAAGGATGTCCACATTTTCATGGAAACATGAGGATATGGCAGGCATCTCCAAAGATGTCATTACTCATAAGCTTGGAATCGATAAAAGTTTCAAGCCCATCAACAAAACGAAGAAAATTTGCACCTGAGAGGAATGCCATCATACAAGAAAAGGTGGATAGATGACTGAAGTCCAAGATGATAAGGGAGGTCAAATTCCCAAGATGGCTTGCAAACGTGGTAGTGGTACAAAAGAAAAATGGGAAGTAGAGAGTATATGTAGACTACACAGATCTCAATAAAAGCTTGTCCTAAAGACCCATTTCCACTTCCACACATCGATTCAGTGGTGGATGCCACAGCAGGCCATGAGATGTTAACCTTCATGGATGCATCCTAAGGATTTCAAGAAATCCAGATGGATCCAGACGACCAAGAAGATACTGCATTCATGACCCCATCAGGCATTTATTATTATATTGCATGCCTTTTGGACTAAAAAATGGAGGTGCAACATATTAAAGGCTAGTAAACATGATGTTCAAAGAAAAGATTGGGGACACAATGGAAGTCTACATCGACGATATGGTAGTCAAGTCCAAGAGGGCCGAGAACATCTTCAGGATCTCAAAGAGGCATTTGCATCCTGGATGCTTACAATTTGAAGCTAAATCCAGCCAAATGTCACTTTGGAGTTGGTGCTGGTAAATTTCTTGGATACCTAGTAACCAAGAGAGGCATAGAGGCAAGTCCCGAGCAAATAAAAGCCATCCTAGATTTGAAATCTCCAGCAAATCTTAAGGATTTGCAAAGACTGACTTGCAGGATAACAGCCTTAAATAGGTTCATTTCGAAATCTTCAGAGAAATGTAAAGAGTTCTATGACATCTTGAAGAAGAACAAGAAATTTGACTGGGGACAGAAGCATGAGGAAGCATTGCAAAAGCTAAAGCAATATCTTGTAGCAGCTCACTTCTGATGAAACCTGAGGATGGTGAACCTCTATCCGTATACCTTGCTGTCTCAGGTAATGCAATCAGTGCAGTTTTGGTGAAAGACTTTGAAGGACAACAACATCCTGTCTACTATGTAAGTAAAACTTTATTGGATGTTGAAACTAGGTATTCACATCTTGAGAAACTTGTTTTAGCTTTAATAATGGCATCTACCAAGTTAAGGCATTATTTTGAAACACATATGATACGTGTTCAAACTAATTACCCTATTAAAATGTGCTTAGAAAACCAGAAATGTCAGGTAGAATGGCAAAATGGTCAGTAAAATTAAGTGCCTTTGACTTGGTATATGAACTTAGAAATTCAATCAAATCACAGGCTCTAGCTGATTTTGTAGCTGATTTCAGTAGTGACATCCTAAGTGAAGTAGAGTCTAAAGTACAACAATTAAATGAAAATTTGGAAAAATGGACTCTATACACTGATGGTACTTCCATTGTAAGAGGTACGCCACAAGGGGACATAATACCCCATGCAATTAGATGTGCATTTCAAACAACTAATAATGAAGCAGAGTATGAAGCTCTCATTGCTGGTTTACAACTTGCTAAAGATATGCATGTTATAAATCTAGATGTATTTATTGATTCCATGTTGATTACTAACCATTTTAATGGATTTTATGCAGTAAAAGATCAAAACTTAGCTATTTATCTTGAAATAGTTAAAAAATTTATTCCTTTGCAGAATTTACATTAACACAGGTACCTGAGGAAGAAAATGCTGAAGCTGATGCCTTGGCTAATTTTGGATGCTCCTTAAATTTACCAGAAGGATCCAAAATTCCCATCATCCACATCCTGAAACCAACAATTGAAGAGTGGCATCCTGAGGATAATGCTGACATCTTGAGGATAAGACTGTGCATCCAGAGGATAACACTGTCTAGCCACTCAAGATCAAGATGATTCATCCTGGATGACTCTTATAATAAAATATCTTAAGGATGGCAACATCCTGATGGAGAAATGAAGGTATCAAAATTTATCATTATTGTTGGTGGTGAAATCCTCAAGATGATTTTACCTCATATATTCTGTGTGACATCTTCAGGATACTGAAGGACTAAGTAGGGTTCAGGATGTTACTCTGTTTTACCTAATGTGCATCGAGAGGATAGACTAACGAATTATCTTATTATGATATTATTGCAGGTACACTTAATCAATATTAAGGCTTGTAACTGCTCCCTAACGGCTATATTGTCTCACTCAAGTCAAAGAAGCTGATCATTGAAGAGCTATACGTGTGAAGCAAGTCCATGGCTAAAGACTAGGTCAAAGGAGTAAACGACGAGCATTAATACTAGGCGAAAATCATGGAAAATGTTATACCCATGTCTATGTTGTTAAAGCTGCTCCAACGTACACCTAAAAACAATCCAGAATCTCATTAAATAGGCGGATATCATGGGATCTCTTATTTACTTTGTTTAAAATTATAAATAGGGGATTGATGAACGGAATATTACACTTAGATACTTTCTACTCACTTGATACTAGCCTTCTGGTGATAGAACACCTTATACTCACACACAAACAACACAATCATTGTAATCATAGCCGTTTGTTCATCAATCATCCGAAGTTGTACTTATTTTTACCATTTTTAATATTAACAAACAAGGCAGGGGCTTAGACTCCTCCCGAGGATTTGTGCCAGAGATCATCAAGTGATCAAGGGTTTTCCTCGTACATCGAGTGTTGTTCTTTAGTTTTCATTTCATTTACATTTACTTTTCACACCTTTGTATCAGACAGTTAGATCCTTAGGATATAACTGCCCATCCTAAACAGTTTTCTTTGCCATCCTGAACGTAGTTGTCAAATATCATTTCATTGTCATCCTAACGTGCCATATTGAAGATATAACTAAGCTTTTTACATATTTCACAGTTTTAGCACTCTAATCACATTTGCTAATTTGGAAAACAAAGTTATTTTTATCAAGTAATTTTTGACCAAAACAATTTGGCACCCACCATGGAGCAAGTGGTGATATTTTTAACAAAAACTTTGTTAAAATTTTTCTTTAATTAACTTATTTCAAAAATCTCGACAATATGGCTTCCAACCAGAAATTCGTTTCCTCATCCATGCCATCTTCAACCTCTGCTCAAAATATGACATTGACACCCCCCACCTACATTCTCAAAGAGTTCCATTCTCAAATCCTCCTAGACCTGGATTGGGAACATCTGGACTCACTCCTCCTGTTTGAATATCGAATGATGAGATTCTCTCCATGTTAACAATTATGGAGGATCAAATGAAGAGGCAACAGGAAACAAATGAGAGAAATTCAATCTCTCAAGACATCTTCGAAAAGAATAATTGAGGATGTAAGAATACTAATACAACCCAGGGTCTTGGATTTCAACTCTACCATCTTTGGGGGCAACTATCAGGGAGATTTCATTCCCATGAACACAGGATACACTGCTCCTGAAAACTACTACAACACCCAGGATGACCACAACGAGGGATCCAGGATATAAACCTGAACCATCCTGAGGATACAACCACAATGGTAAACAATTTAAGTTCTAGTACTTTTGCTACTAACGATGTTGCTTCTTTGCAGGATAGGGGTATAATCCCACAATTGGCAAGGGAGCTTCAGAAGATCAAGGATATGGTATCTAGTGTACTAGGGATAGTACAACCAATCCCTGAAGTATCCTCAGCATGTCACAGGGTGTCTCGTTTTGCACCTCCAATATATGATGCCGAGATTCTAAAAAGATTCTAGACTCCAAGCGTGAAGCTTTATGATGGATTCACAGATCCTGAAGAGCATGTAGCACAATACAGGGAAAGGATGGAAATAAATCCAATTCCTGTTGATCTCAAGGAAGCTTTCTTATGTAAAGGATTTGGTTCAACCCTCACCGGTCTCCAACCTTAAAATGGCTCCTAAGTGTTCCACCCAATTCATTACTTCCTTTGCTCATTTGTTTAATATGTTTAATAACCAATTTTCTTGTAGTCGAACATTTGAACGTTTGACAAGTGACTTGTACAGGGTAACTCAACACAGGGAGAATCACTAACGGAGTATATAACCAGGTTTAGGAAAGAAGCACTTGACATCCCAAACTTGGATGTCACAACAGCAGTGCAAGCATTCAAGATGGGATTACAAAGAGATTCACCTTTCTAATAAGAATTTGTGATGAATCCTTGTAAAAACATGGATGACGTCAGAAACAAGGCTCTAAGGTTCATCCGTCTTGAGGATGATAAGAAAATCCAGGAGAGGATAGAAGCATCCTCAAGATACAACAATCCCAATCGAAGATCCACTCCCACATATGAGCCTTATAAACCTAAACCATATGCTAAACCTGATAACAAAAAGGTCAATGTGGTTGAGGATGACGATAATGAGGATTGTCCTAAACTTTTAGATTATTGTTTTTCTGTGGATGTATCAGGATATATGTATGCTATGCAGGATCTTGGAGATAAAGCAGATGGCCAAGGAAGGATAGCAAATCAGCATGGAAAGACAAATCCAAGTGGTGTGTGCCTTCCAAGATGATTTTGGTCACATTACTGAGGATTGCATTGCCTTGAGAAAGGAAATAGCATATCTTATAAGTAAGGGCCATCTCAAGAATCTCCTGGGTAAACAGAAGCCAAAGGTTCATGATAGCACGGCATCCCAGAAAGAGCAGCATCCCCACCTAGAGATGCGGGTGGTGTCATTAATTTCATTTCAGGTGGTTCAGATATTTGTGGTACATCCTACTCAGTAGCAAAAAGGCATGCAAGGGAAATTAAATCAGAGAAAGGAGAACGACCCACAAAGGCCACCATCTTGACAAGTTTGAAAGTGATCAGATTCGAAGAAGATGATCAAGAAATTATCCTTGACCCTCACCATGATGGTTTGGTGATAACTTTATATATTGCTAATCATTTTGATCGCAGGATACTAGTAGACGGAGGAAGCTCAGTCAACATAATTCAATTGGAGGCTCTCAAGAGGATGAACATCCCAGAAACTAAGATAGGTTCTAGGTCATCAGTCTTAGTTGGCTTTAGTGGAGAGACCAAGAGCATAGTTGGTGATATCAAACTGCCTGTATATGTCAAGGGGGGTAAATTCTATCCAAAGATTTTGT
>JAUTDX010002329.1:0-49573 GCA_030844895.1 Ambrosia x helenae | reverse complement strand
ACTTTCCAAATCTTGGTCCATTTCATCAACTATATGTCATAAATGCTTTCCTTCATGGCAACCTCAACGAAACTGTCTACATGTATCACCATGGGTTTTCGCCATAGTGACTACCTGGATCACGTGTGTCTTCTCAAAAAGTCTCTATACGGTCTCAAACAAGCGCCCATGAGAATGGTACCAAAGGTTTACAGATTTTTTTATTGCCTATCGAGTCCTACAGAGTAAATGTGACAACTCACTTTTCACATATCATCACGGGGGTGACACAACTTATTTATTAATTTATGTGGATGATATTTATTCTAACAACCTCCTTACTGCTCTGCGCGTGAAACTTATGTCTAGCCTTGTAGCAGAATTTGCCATGAAGGATCTCAGGCCACTTAGTTATTTTTTAGGAATTAATGTCACTCGATTAGGCAACACGATGTTCTTATCTCAACAGTCTTATACCAATGACATAATCGCTCGACCTGGTATGCAATCTTGTAAATCGGTCGCCACTCCTGTTGACACAAAGCCGAAACTGAGCTCTACTTCCAGCCCTGAGTTTGACAATCCTACATTATACCGTAGTCTTGCGAGTGCTCTTTCGTACCTCATTTTTACCGGGCCAGACATCAGTTACGCCGTACAACATGTCTGTATTAACATGCATGCCCGACAGTTGATCACTGGAATGCGTGAAACACATTATTCGTTACCTATAGGGTACTTCTACCTACGGGGTACAATGGCTCCATGTCCTATTGTGTCGTTTCGGGCCTACGCTGATGCTGATTGGTTAGGATGCCCACATACTCGCCGCTTCACATCGGCTACATGCGTATACCATGGGTCCTAATCTCCTCTCTTGGTCATCCAAGCGGCAATCCACTGTATCTCGTTCAGTGCGGAGGCCGAATACAGAGCCGTTGCAATTGTTGTCGCAGAAATCTATTGGATTTGAAATCTCTTGCTGGAACTTCATCACCCCTTGCGCACAGCTACTCTTGTCTACTGTGACAACATCAGTGCCATTTATTTTAACTGGTAATTCGGTTCAGCATCAGCGCACAAAACATATCGAGCTCACTATCCATTTTGTCGTCGTGAACAGGTGCAACGCAGCAATGTTCGAACACACTTCACACTCCTACATGGTTCCAGATTGCCGACATCTTCACTAAAGGTTTACCAAGAGTTTTATTCGATTATTTCAGTTCCAGTCTCAACATTCAGCCACCTCTTGCTTCGAATTGCAGAGGTGTAATAGAATAAACCTAGAGAAAAATGTTTGTATATTAGGCAATGATTAGGCACTCATTATTATTGGGATTTGTATTGTGTATAGATATTCAAAGATCAATAAGAAGGAGGCAACAATTTTCAAAGATCAATAAGAAGGAGGCAACATTTGATCCGTATCTTTCACTTCGACCTACTACGTACCTCCCAAAAATTCCACTAGCCGATGCTTACTTTACATCCATGATTGGTCCCTCATGAAAAAGATTCTTGAGTTCTTTACTGGTTCTTTCCCTTAAGTCGCAAAGTCAGAGTGGTGGTGATCTTTCACTTGACAGTTCAAGAAGTTAATTAAATCAGGGTCAGGCTCCGGTTCTAATAGAAACAAAATATAACTAGCAATTTTTTATATAAAAAGCTTCTTGAAAAGATCCAATTTAAAAACGTTTCAACTATAACAGATGACACACTTGTTATTATAGAAACCTGATACACTTGTTATATTATAGAAACTTTTCCTAAGATATTTAGTTCATTTAACGACATCAGAAATGATAGGTAGTGTTATCCTTGGTTACTAATTTTTAGTGAAGTTGGTAAGAAGACTACTTAAATAATATCTCATAGAATCTTGGTAAATCCAACCACAAATAACTTGGAAACACATATATAAAGATAAATGAGTAATTACAAAAGGGTTAAGCTACCCTCTCTTTTACTTTTCATACCCCGTTTCCTAAAAAAATCACATATAGCTCACATATAGGGCTGCAAACAAACTGAACTTTCAGCAAACAAATTTATGAACCGTTCAGCGAGAGATTTGTTTATGTTCGTTCGTTTAACAAATGAACTAACTCGAACAAAATATTTCGTTCGTTTTAGTTAAACGAACAAACATGAATAGAGGTCGCGTTCGTTCGTTTATGTTCGTGAAGTTCGGTAACGTGGTTCGTTTTGGTTCATTTTGTTTGTTTGTGTTCGATAGTTTAAGAGGTTTTTTATTTATAAAATTGTCTTGATATTTTTTATTTTTATTTATTTTATCCAGGAAAAAAAAATTAAATATTTATATGAGGTAAATATATGTATGTGAATTCGATTTTATTAAGAAAGTTATTATAATAGTTCGTTTGTGTTTGTTTCCGTCCATGAACATTTTTTTTGTGTTCGTTTGTTTGATCGAACAGTTGTTTGTGTTATAAATGTCCGCTTGTGTTATGTGCGTTCATGAACAAATTAACAAACGAACACAAAACATGAGTGTGTTTTCTTAACAAACAAGTAAGAACATAAAATCTCGTTCGGTAAGTGTTCATGAACTGTTCTATGAACACATATTTTTCCTTAAACAAACACGAATAAGGCCTTGTTCGTGTTCGTTCTTTCGGTTCTTTTGCAACCCTAATCACATAAAATACTTGCATATTTACCCCCTGAAAAATTCATGAAGTTTAAAAACCTTTTTATACAAATAATATTACCAGTTTATTCAAAACATTCTGAGAGTGTACAATAAAGATATCTACTTAGAGTGGAGGGAGTGGGGGCGGGAAGAAGGGGAAGGGGCTTCAATGGCGGGAACACCACCCCTTAGGGGCGTGGAGGAGAGGGCGGGGGTGTAGTGGCGGGGAGAGGAGGCCGGCGTGGGGGTTTTGGGGTCTGAGGTGGCAGCATCTAGTTGGTTGTTTTTTTTAATCTAACACACACATAATAATATTCATTCCCCCCTTCCACTCCCTACAATTTTTTCCCTCCCCACATAGGACCCACAAGTGCCACATGGCGCTTCACCCCCCTCCCACTCCACTCCCTGTAGTCTAAAAGTTAACAATATTTATGTTACTGTAAACTACACAAATTCTTATATATTATTTATTATTATTATATATAATCATTATAGTTCAAACTATATATTTTTTATTTGCTTTTCCGTAAATTAAAAAGAAGAGTTAATTGCCAAAATGGCCCCTGAAGTTTGGCCCAAATTACTTGTTTGGTCACAAAATTAATTTTTTTTTTTGCCAAAATCACCCCTCACAGATCAAAAATTGGCAAAATGATTCATATTTAACTGAGATTTGAAAGTCAGTTAAGTCTCAGGGGCAATTTTGTCCTTTATGTACTCACGGGCCAAAATGGCAATTAATGGAAAGTTTATAAAAAAAATAAATTTTAAAAAACGTTTTTTCGAACAAGTTTTTTTTTCGAACACGTTTTTTTTTCGCACACGTTTTTTTTTTCGAACACGTTTTTTTTTTCGAACACGTTTTTTTTCGAACACGTTTTTTTTTTCGAACACGTTTTTATTCAAACACGTTTTTTTTCGAACTCGTTTTTTTTCGAACACACGTTTTTTTCGAACACGTTTTTTTCAAACACTTTTTTTTTCGAACACGTTTTTTTTCCGAACACATTTTTTTCATCGAGTTGTTGGACACGAGTTATTTTAAAAGTACTATTTCCAACTTATCAAAGAAACTAGATCACGGCCAATACGAAACTTTTGTATTCCATTTTTCTATTTTTATAAACGATGTTATCATCGACTCTAAAATGCCCAAATGATGCAAGATTATGGATCAAAAAGATCATATGCAGAATCAACAATAAAATGCCCAAATGATGCATGATCAATTAGGAACCAATCAGGGTAAATAAAATTTTCGAACTCGTTTTTTTTTTCAAACACGTGTTTGAAAAAAAAACGTGTTCGAAAAAAAAACGAGTTCGAAAAAAAAACGTGTTCGAAAAAAAAATGTGTTCGAAAAAAAAAAAACGAGTTCGAAAAAAAACGAGTTCGAAAAAAAAAACGTGTTCGAAAAAAAGTGTTCGAAAGAAAAACGTGTTCGGAAAAAAAAGTGTGTTCGAAAAAAAACGTGTTCGAAAAAAAACGAGTTCGAAAAAAAAAACGTGTTCGAAAAAAAAAACTAGTTCGAAAAAAAAACGTGTTCGAAAAAAAAACGTGTTCGAAAAAAAAACGTGTTCGAAAAAAACGAGTTCGAAAAAAAAACGTGTTCGAAAAAACGTTTTTTAAATTTTATTTTTTATAACTTTCCATTAATTGTCATTTTGGCCCCTGAGGACACAAAGGATAAAATTGCCCCTGAGACTTAACTGACTTTCAAATCTCAATTAAAAACTCTGTTAAATATGGACTATTTTGGCAATTTTCGATCTGTGAGGGGTGATTTTGGCAAAAAAAAATTAATTTTGTGACCAAACAAGCTATTTGGCCAAACCTTAGGGGCCATTTTGGCAATTAACTCTAAAAAGAAATTCACAATTACAAAAATCACTTAGGTAGCGTTTGGTATGATGGAATGGAAGGAGGAATGGAATGGACCATTACGAGGTAATGAAAAATAGTGTGTTTGGTTGGTTAAAGGAATGGAATCACCCATTCCACAAGGCATTCCATTCCCTCAAAACCATTCCATCCACCCCCCATGTTTTTTTTTCATTCCATTCCTCATTCACCATTCACTAACAACACCATAACCCACCAACCACCACCACCCACCACCATTGTCACCACCCACCACCACCACCGCCGTCACCACCCACCACCGTCGCCCACCACCGCTGCCGCCGCCACCCACCACCGTCGTCACCACCCACCACCGCCGTTGCCGCCACCCACTACCTTCACCCACCCACCACCATCGCCACCCACCACCGTCACCCACCTACCGCCGCCATCCAACACCACCCACCGCCGACCACCACCGTCGCCCACCACCTACTACCGTCGCCCACCACCCATCACCGTCGCCCACCCTCGCCGCCACCACCCATCACTGTCGTCTCCGCCACCAACCACTACCACCCACTACCACCCACTACATTCACCCACCCACCACTGTCACCCACCCACCATCACCGCCATCCACTTCTACCTATCGCATCTTCGCCACCACCCACCACCACCACCGCCATCGTCACCCACCACCACGCTACCGCCACACACCACCACATACCATCACTGCCACCAACCACCACCGCCGTCACTACTCACCGTCGTCGCCCACCCACCATCACGGCCATCCACCTCCACCTTCTACCGTCACCACCACTGCCCGCCGCCACCCCACCACCACCGCTACCGCCACATTTCACCACCCACCATCACCGCCACCGACCACCACTCACCACCGATTTTATTCCTTCTTATTTTCCTACCTACCCAACAACATAAAGTAATGTTTTGTTTCATTCCCATGTGGCAACCAAACAAGACATGGAATGGTAATGATCAATTCCATTACCTTGTCCATTCCATTACCTCGTGCATTCCATTCCCTCATCCATTCCATTACGCCATACCAAACAGACCCTTAAACTGTTAATTGATTATTATTGTTTTCCGAGATTGGTATACCACCAAATTCTCATATGAAGTTTATTTGAACATAATTAAAAATTCAGACATAATTCAAAATTGAAATTGAATGAACTTGGATAAAAAGACATAATAATTTATCATTTGGTTGATTGACAAAAATAAAAAGAAATTATATTTAATTTCATTACATATTTATTTGGTATATGAATCAATCTGGAAAAAGATTTGGTAGCATGAACTGGGTAATAAAAAAAAAAAATTACTGAGTAGCATATTCTTGTTCTTTAATTCAAGATATTAAGGAGTGTGTACATCAAGAAAAAAAAGGTTAAGAGGGAAATGAAAATTGATTTAAAAAGTTAAGAGAGGAAGTAGAATAAGTAAAAATAGTATTAAGAGGGGTGCATTAGCATCACCCTTGTTTAAAAACTTAGGTAGCATTTGGTATGATGGAATGAAAGGGGAATGGAATGGACCATTACGAGGGAATGAAAAATAGTGTGTTTGGTTGGTTAAAGGAATGGAATCAACCATTCCAAAAGGCATTCCATTCCCTCAAAACCATTTCATTCACCCCCCATGTTTTTTTTTCATTCCATCCATCATTCACCGTTTATTAACAACACCATATATAACCCACCAACCACTACCATTGTCACCACCCACCACCGCCGTCACCACCCACCACCGTCACCCACCACCTACCACCGTCACCCCCACCGCTGCCACCACCACCCACCGCCCACCACCGCCGTTGCCGCCACCCACTACCTTCACCCACCACCGTCACCACACCCACCGCCACCCAACCCGACCACCACCGTCGCCCACCACCTACCACCGTCGTCCACCACCCACCATCGTCGCCTACCCTCGTCGTCACCACCCATCACTTTCGTCGCCGCCACCAACCCCCACCACCCACTACCTTCACCCACCCACCACCGCCGCCACCCATCATCACCGCCATCCACCTCCACCCATCGCCATCTTCGCCACCACCAACCATCGTCGTCGCCACCCACCACCACGCCCGCCACACACCACCACATGCCATCACTGCCACCAACCACCACCGCCACTACTGACCATCGTCGCCCACCTACCATCACGGCCATCCACCTCCATCTTCCACCGTCACCACCACTGTCGCCGCCACCCACCACCACTGCTACCGACACATATCACCACTCACCATCACCGCCACTGACCACCACTCACCATCGATTTTATGCCTTCGTCTTTTCTGCTTATCCAACAACATAAAGTAATGTTTTGTTTCATTCCCACATGGCAACCAAACAAGACATGAAACGGCAATGATCCATTCCATTACCTTGTCCATTCCATTACCTCGTCCATTCCATTCCCTCGTCGATTCCATTCCCTCGTCCATTCCATTACGGCATACCAAACAGACCATTAGAGTAGATACAACTAAAACAGTTAATAATAAAAGGTTGATTGCATTTATTTGAAAACTTTAAGGGGAGAGTGTTACCAGTAAAAATAAAAAAATGGGAAGTACATTTAGTAACACCCTTACAAAACTGTGATATGTCCAGAAGAACCGTTCTTACACACAATTTTTATTTCTATTTTGGTAATCATGAGAAGTCTGGACGGGATTGGTCTAGATTGCCTAGACAGGTGGTCTTTAAGAGGATATAAACTTTAATAACGCTTCATTGCAAAATCTTCAACCAATAAAATGTTGACAGGTGGGTGATGGTGGATCTTTGTTGTGCAGGTGGGTTTATAAGAAGAAGGAGGAAGGAGGAAGTAGGAAGAAGGAAGAAGGAAGAAGAAGAAGAAGAAGAAGAAGAAGAAGAAGAAGAAGAAGAAGAAGAAGAAGAAGAAGAAGAAGAAGAAGAAGAAGAAGAAGAAGAAGAAGAAGAAGAAGAAGAAGAAGAAGAAGAAGAAGAAGAAGAAGAAGAAGAAGAAGAAGAAGAAGAAGAAGAAGAAAGAAGAAGAAGAAGAAGAAGAAGAAAAGAAGAAGAAGAAGAAAAAAGAAGAAGAAGAAGAAGAAGAAGAAGAAGAAGAAGAAGAAGAAGAAGAAGAAGAAGAAGAAGAAGAAGAAGAAAAGAAGAAGAAGAAGAAGAAGAAGAAGAAGAAGAAGAAGAAGAAGAAGAAGAAGAAGAAGAAGAAGAAGAAGAAGAAGAAGAAGAAAAGAAGAAGAAGAAGAAGAAGAAGAAGAAGAAGAAAAGAAGAAGAAGAAGAAGAAGAAGAAGAAGAAGAAGAAGAAGAAGAAGAAGAAGAAGAAGAAGAAGAAGAAGAAGAAGAAGAAGAAGAAGAAGAAGAAGAAGAAGAAGAAGAAGAAGAAGAAGAAGAAGAAGAAGAAGAAGAAGAAGAAGAAGAAGAAGAAGAAGAAAAGAAGAAAGAAGAAGAAGAAGAAGAAGAAGAAAGAAGAAGAAGAAGAAGAAGAAGAAGAAGAAGAAGAAGAAGAAGAAGAAGAAGAAGAAAAGAAGAAGAAGAAGAAGAAGAAGAAGAAGAAGAAGAAGAAGAAGAAGAAGAAGAAGAAGAAGAAGAAGAAGAAGAAGAAGAAGAAAGAAGAAGAAGAAGAAGAAGAAGAAGAAGAAGAAGAAAGAAGAAGAAGAAGAAGAAGAAGAAGAAGAAGAAGAAGAGAAGAAGAAGAAGAAGAGAAGAAGAAGAAGAAGAAGAAGAAGAAGAAAGAAGAAGAAGAAGAAGAAGAAGAAGAAGAAGAAGAAGAAGAAGAAGAAAAAGAAGAAGAAGAAGAAGAAGAAGAAGAAGAAGAAGAAGAAGAAGAAGAAGAAGAAGAAGAAGAAGGAGGTAGGTGTAGGTTTCTTCTCTTTTTTTTAATAAAATAATAGTTGGCCCAATTTAACGCACTCCACCACTACACCCTATTTTCACTTCAAGCCCCATACTAACTCAGCTGCCACATGAACCAAAAAAAACAAGGGTCTTATCATTTTCAAACCCCACTACACATGATTTAATAATTATGATTTTCAGCTACGTGTCATGTAGAATGATGAAAATATCCTTTTTTTATATAGATATTTACAACTCAAATTCATAAATTCAAGAACAATAAACTAGAATATTATGTATCTTCACATTTTTTTTATTTCATTATTTAATGTTAAATAAATATATAATCGCGAAAAGCTACATCAAGATAGCGGGTAGGCGGGCAACAAGCTGCACCGCCACTACTATGAATAACCTGTTGGTGCCAAGGAGCCAAAGGTATCAAATGTCAGGGGTACGAAAACGTGTTGGTTCTCCTCACAAACTTTAGCATGCTTCTTAACTTTCTTCGTCTCTGCTTTTCGCACCGCTTGCCCTGCTACAAAACCAGTATCCCTCAAACCAACCAGGGAGATACACCTGTTAGATCGACACAAGCGTGTTTCCCCCTGGCCCACCCAAAAACAAGCAGGTCTGCTGGACGTAGTGGATCTCCCTTCTGCGGGGTCGAGAGGAAATTCACGGGAGCCTCTTTCTTGGCTGAGATCCCAGCCCTTCTTAAAATGTCCCAAAGAACATCCCGGACCCAGTCATGCCTATATTTGAAGCCAGGCAACTCCTTACAGTGAACTGCGTGTTCCCCGTATTTGTCCAGGCATGCCTTACGGCAAATCGGACAGACTTCATCTTCATGGTACATGGGGATCACCAAACGATATTTAAGAATTGCCCTGTATTCAACCCGAGACATGGTTTGGCCCAAACCTTCGATTGAGATAACATTCAGGAAATCTTGGGCATGGGGGCTTTGCAAGCATTAAATTATTGAGACTAATCCTTATCATTAATTAATATAAATTATTTTTTATTCCTATTCTGCATTATTAAAAGAAGTGGTATTTATATATGAACTTACTGGCTAGATAACGAAAGGATATTTTTTAATCATGAAATAAATAAATAGGCAAGATTGATGTCTACATGAGCGTGTGCTATGAGAGATTGAGAGTAGCACATGCATGTGGCACTTGTGCTTGACACAATTATACTGTTGATAAACATGAGTTTGTCAAAACAGTTATTTGGAAACCATACCAGGTATAGAATTAATAAAGTAGGTTAGATTTTTTTTAACGTTATTATCTTTTATTTACACCAAATTAGTCTAATATGAGTGTGTGCTATGAGAGTGGCACTTGTGCTTTACACAATTATAACGTTTGATAAAAATGAGTATGTCAAAGACATTTATTCAGAAACGAGACAAGGTATAGGATAAATAAAACAAGTTGTGTTTTTTAACGGTAAATACTACCCATACTTTATTTTACACTAAATTGATCTAAACTAAACCATTGCCTAGTTTTGAAGGTGAGACCTCTCATATAAAAGACATAAGCCTCTACTAAGTGGGCTAGCCCGATAATTACAAAATAAGTTATGTTCAGGTACAAATATGATATTAGGCGATGCTTACCGTGCATGCCCGTGAACCCAATAACCCAAACCACAGGTTCAAGAACGTAACATTATAGGGGTATTTTTTGCTGTTGATAGAAATATAAATATTGGGTGAGGGGAAAAATCTATGAAAATATCTTATAGTTTATTTTTTCTAGTGGCCATAGTCTCATACTTACTAGCCTCCTATTATTCTTCCTGATATGTTTCTTACATCTTTTTGTTAATGTATATATTTTTAGAGTAAAGATCAAATACATATAGTTTTTTTGTAAGAACTGTGAGAATCAAAGGGGGTAAAAAAAATTTATTTTTTTTTTTAGAATTTTTTTTCCCATGTGCTTAAACATTCTTTCTAGATGAATAATACAAAAAAAAATTAAAAAAAAATAAAAAATTTAGTGTAATTACGTCATTAAGGTAAATACATTAGTTTACACTAGAGTAATTATGTAATTACTCTACACGTAATTACTCTACACCAATTTTTTTTTTTTTTAGTTTTCAATACTATAATACATGTTTAACAATATGGGGAAAAAAAATTTAAAAAAAAAAAATTTTAAAAAAATACCCTCCTTTGATTCTCACAGTTCTTACCAAAAAAGCTATTTGTACCGGATCTTTCCTCTATATTTTTATGGGGATTGATACTTACATAATGTACGAGTTTAGCTTTATCCTATTTATCTCCAAATGTTAGTATCGTGGTGAGTACACATTATCTTATGGAGTTATGTTGGTTATTGTTTATGGACTACAATATGTTATAAGTTAACCTTTTAATGAAGTTTCTAACTGTTATGTTAAGTTGTGATTAGAAGGCTAATATAAAGTCTGGGGACTGGTTCTGCCAACTGATGGAAGTTACAAAGTTTAGGGCCAGTCTTGCCTTGAAGGGAAACTTCTAACAGACTTTAACAACTGATTTGGGGCTATTTATATCATCTCGATATGAAACCCTAATTCATTCAATTCGTTTCTAATTTTCTTTCTGATTTCAATTCTTTCTTTTCTATTACTCCTCTGGTTGAAGTTCTTTAATAATAATCATTTAATTTTGTTCTTTGCTTTGATTTCATATTCGTTGATTGTCGATTGTTTTACAACAAGTGGTATCAGAGCCAGGTTGGCTCGAATCAACGATTTCTTGGTTATCCGCTGTTAATCAAAGAAAAGATGGTGTCGACTAAGTTTGAATTGGAAAAGTTCGACGGGAAGAATGATTTTGGGTTATGGAGAATGAAGATGAAAGCCTTGTTGGTGCATCAAGGTGTTGTTGATGCTTTATTGGGTGAAACCAGGCTTTCAGGGGACTTGACTGATAAAGAAAAGAAAGACATTCTTGAAAAGGCTCATAGTGCCATAATTCTTAGTCTGGGTGATAGAGTGCTCAGAGAAGTTTCGAAAGAAAGCTCTGCAGCTGGTGTCTGGGCTAAGTTAGAGAGTTTGTATATGACAAAATCTCTGGCAAATAGGTTGTATCTCAAGAAGAGACTGTATACTTTTCATATGACTTCTGGTAAAACACTAGATGATCATACTGATGAGTTTAACAAGTTAATTCTTGATTTGGAAAATATTGATGTGACATTGGATGATGAGGATCAGGCCATCATCTTCTTGACTTCTTTGCCTCATTCTTATGAGCATTTCGTAGACACTCTCATGTATGGGAGAGATTCTCTGTCTATGGAAGAAGTCTTGGCTGCTCTCAATTCAAGAGAATTGAAGAAGAGAACAGATGTGCATGATGATGGTGCTGAGGGTCTGCTGGTTAGAGGAAGAACAGAGCAGAGGTCATTCAAGGGTAAGGGATTCAGTGGTGGCAACCAGAGTAGAGGCAAGTCTAAGAGCAAGTTTAAAAGAAGGTGTTTTATTTGTAATTCAGATAAACATCTGAAAAGAGAATGTCCAGAAAGAGGGAAAAGAAGGCCAGATTCCAGTGTCAAAGAGTCAGTGTAATTCTCCACAAGAAGGTTCTCAGGATGGGTATGACAGTGCAGATGTACTTGTAGTGACAAATGAAGAAGGTGTTGTGATTGGTATCTGGATTTTAGATTCAGGGTGTACATATCACATGACTCCTCATAAGGAGTACTTCATTGATTTCAAGAAGTGTGATCTTGGCACTGTAAAACTGGGAGATGATAAACCTTGTAGGATTGCAGGGTATGGTTCCATTAAAATCAGGATGGATAATGGAACTGATGTAATCTTGGAGAATGTGAGGTATGTGCCTGAGTTAACAAAGAATTTGATATCTTTGGGAACCTTTGAGAGTCAAGGTTACTCAGTTAGCCTAAAGAATGGAAAGGCTAAGGTTGTGAAAGGATCTATGGTGGTTTTATCAGGAACTAGGCAAAATAATAACACCTATGTTCTTGATGGACATGTCAAACAAGAAGTTGCATCATTAGTAGCTGAGGCTAAAGATGATGACTTCATGTTATGGCATAAAAGACTAGGCCATATCAGTGGTCAAGGTCTAGATGAAATTTGTAGACAAGAGTTGATAGAGGGGCTCAAGAAAGGTGAATTAAAGTTCTGTGAAAACTGTGTTATGGGTAAGGCTCATAGGGTTAAGTTTTCAAAGGGAGTTCATTCAACTAAGGGATGTTTAGATTACATTCATGCTGATTTGTGGGGGCCATCTAAGAATTTAACTCTAGGTGGAGGTGCTTATTTTCTTTCAATTGTGGATGACTTTTCAAGAAAGGTCTGGGTTCATGTTTTGAAACATAAACATGAAACTTTTGCTAAGTTTAAGGAGTGGAAGACCCTAGTTGAAAATCAGTCTGGAAAGAAAATAAAGAAGATAAGAACTGATAATGGATTAGAGTTCTGTAATTGGGAATTCTCTCAGTTATGTAAAGAAGAAGGAATAGCAAGGCATTTGTCTGTTCCAGGAACTCCACAGCAGAATGGGCTTGTTGAAAGAATGAATAGAACTTTACTAAACAAGGTAAGGTGCATGTTGCATAGTTCAGGGCTGCCAAAGAGATTTTGGGGAGAAGCTGTGTCCACAGCTGCTTATCTGATCAATAGATCACCTTCATCAGCAATAAATATGAAGGTGCCAATGGAAGTGTGGTCAGGTACAAAAACAGATTATAGTAATCTAAAAGTTTTTGGCTGTTTAGCTTATGCACATATTAAGAATGATAAGCTTGATCCTAGGGCTCAAAAATGTATCATGTTAGGATATCCTGATGGAAGAAAAGGATATAGGTTGTGGAGTTTAAGTGAGTCAAAGGTAATCATTAGTAAGATGTTAATGCCTTTAGAGAGGAAGTCATGTATAAAGATGTTATGGGTACAAATGGTGGTCAGGGGTATTCTGGTAATTTGGATGGTCAGGAAGTTCAGGTTGAGGTGGAGATGAAGGAAGGATTAGATCAAGAAGTAAGGGATAATCAATCCTCTGATACTCAAAGTTCAGAGACTCAAAGTACAAGATCAAGTCCTGCTATACAAAGTTATAGTATAGCTAGGAACAGGACAAGAAGGACCATTGTACCACCTGTGAAATACAGGAATAATGATGATCTGTCTGCTTGTGTATTGGTTGCAGCAGAAGATGCATGTATACATGAGCCATTAACATTTGAAGAGGCTGTGAGTTGTGACAATAAAGATAAGTGGATGGAAGCAATGAAGGAAGAGATGTCCTCATTATTAAAAAATGAGACATGGAGATTAGTTGAAAAGCCTTTTGGTCAGAAACTTGTAGATTGTAAATGGATCTTCAAGGTGAAAGAAGGAGAAAAGGGAAGTGGTCCCAGGTTTAAAGCCAGATTAGTGGCTAAGGGGTTTACTCAGAAGGCTGGGGTGGATTATAATGAGATATTTTCACCAGTTGTGAAACATTCTTCCATAAGGGTATTATTGTCTTTAGCAGCTTCTCATGACATGGAAATTGAACAATTAGATGTCAAAACAGCCTTCTTACATGGAAATTTAGAAGAACAAATTTTCATGAAACAACCTAAGGGTTTTGAAGAAGGAGGAAAAAGAAGAGAAGGTCTGTCTATTGCAGAGGTCATTATATGGTCTGAAGCAGTCTCCAAGACAGTGGTACAAGAGATTTGATGAGTTCATGATAAACTCATGGTTTTTCAAGGTCAAGATATGATAGCTGTGTTTATATCAAGGAATGGGCTTCAGGTGAGTTTTTATATCTTTTGTTATATGTAGATGATATGTTAGTTATCTATAAGAACAAGGAACAGATAATTATAGCAAAAGATATGTTAAAGCTGGAGTTTGAAATGAAGGATCTTGGAGAAGTAAGAAAGATCCTTGGCATGGAGATTGTGAGAGACAGGAGTCAAAAGTTATTGAAGTTATGTCAAAAATCTTATCTTGAGAAGGTGTTAGTTAAGTTTAAAATGGATAGTAGTAAGCCTGTTACTACTCCATTAGCTTCTCATTTTAAGCTGTCAAGTCAGGGTTCACCAAAGACTGAACAAGAACTGAAGTATATGGAAAGGGTTCCCTATTCTAGTGCTGTGGGCAGTTTAATGTACCTAATGGTGTGTACTAGACCTGATATAGGGTATGCTGTCAGTCTTGTGAGTAGGTTTCTTTCTAATCCAGGTAAGTCTCATTGGGAGGCAGTAAAATGGATTCTAAGATATCTTAATGGGTCAAGAGATATTGGTCTTATATTTGGAGAGGACAGAAAAGACTATGAAGTATTAGGTTATGCTGATTCAGATTTTGCAAAAGATCTGGATAGAGGCAGATCAATGACAGGATATGTGTTTACAGTTTTTGGTGGAGTTGTAAGTTGGAAAGCTATCTTACAAAAGGTTGTTGCTTTATCAACAACAGAAGCAGAATACATAGCACTAACAGAAGCTGTGAAGGAAGCTCTGTGGTTAAAGGGATTTGTCACTGATCTAGGTATTGAACTAGATGGAACAGTGGTTCTGTGTGACAATCAAAGTGCTGTGATGTTGACTAAAAATCAAGTTTTTCATGAAAGGACCAAACACATTAGTGTTAGGTACCATTTCATTAGAGATGTGATTAGTAATCAAGATGTTGAAGTGGAGGAAGTGGATACTTTGGATAATGCAGCTGATATGCTTACCAAAGTGATTCCAGGTCCTAAATTTCAGTACTGCTTAGAATTACTGAATGTTGGATAGTCCTTCTATCACAAAGGTGGAGATTGTTATGTTAAGTTGTGATTAGAAGGCTAATATAAAGTCTGGGGACTGGTTCTGCCAACTGATGGAAGTTACAAAGTTTAGGGGCCAGTCTTGCCTTGAAGGGAAACTTCTAACAGACTTTAACAGCTGATTTGGGGCTATTTATATCATCTCGATATGAAACCCTAATTCATTCAATTCGTTTCTAATTTTCTTTCTGATTTCAATTCTTTCTTTTCTATTACTCCTCTGGTTGAAGTTCTTTAATAATAATCATTTAATTTTGTTCTTTGCTTTGATTTCATATTCGTTGATTGTCGATTGTTTTACAACACTAACTTTTTAGATTTCTTAATACAAGGTATCTTTAGAAAAAGATTTAAAACAGTATCCTGTTGCAAGTAAAAAACTAGGCTTCATTAGTACAGAGTCATGCTTAAACTTGTCCGTTATTTTCCCGGGTTATATACGCTAATATAACTATGTTATACACAATTTGTATGTATCAGTATCACCATTATCCTTTCAACTTATATTTTTATTCACTGATTAATTTATGGATCTGTTATGTGTTCCATTTGATATTTTAGGCATTCTCGTAATTTAAACCCTTAATTGGAATAGTTTGGTCCATCTATAGTGAATATCATGAGTAGCATTTAGCTACATGTACTCATAGAGGGGTATTTTTAAAAGGGGCTAAGATTGCTATTAGGGCCCACTTTCAATGTTTTTGCAACAAAAAAAATAGCGCCCCTGTACACCATTACAGGGGGGCTCTATTTTACAAAAATCAGGTTGGGCTTTATCTCAATAACGCCGGATCAATGTTTGCCCCTCCAATCAAATGCAGCCCACGTCATATTCTCTCTCTCTCTCTCTTATTTTTTTATTATTTTTTTATTTTAAAAGATATAATAAAATATTAAAAGGGGCTTTATATATAAAGCCCCACCACTACACCCCTTTTCCACTTTATCTCTCCATGCTAACTCAGCAGCCACGTGGAACAATCAGGAAGGGGGCTTTATATATAAAGCCCCCCACTACACATGCTCTAAGTTGTAAATTATTTAGGTTATATGTGAACTATTTATTTTGAAGCCACCTACCTACTTGTAGGGGTGACATCCTAACACAACAAAATAATCATATTTTGGGGCGTCTTATCTTAAACCACTTGATGAACGGCTCGTGTTGGGGTTAAGTGTTTAAGCCGATTAACTAAACAGGCTTGCCCGTTTAACCAATATGTTACAACCCTTCATCCCTAAAGAAAAATGGAGACGAAAGATATGTTTATTACGAATGAGCTAGGATGTTACAAGGAAATGATATAAGCACAAATAGACAAGTATTTCATCTATGATGTTTAAGCCAAATCAAGAGTAATCTAAGTATGTTTCATCACAGAATGACCGACTCCCTTCTCTCATTTATAGTAGTAATTGCTTCATGCTAATTGGCTCTCTTGAGAATGACAGCACTCCCGCGCGGGTCCCATGGTTGTCCTTTTCAATTGTCCTTGCTGCGTGTCAGGAGATCATGGAGCAGAGAATTCTCTCACTTGATTGGCTGAATGTCCCTTTCGTTGTCCCTTGATGGCTGTCATATCCTAGGTGGCACGAGGGGTCCATAGAATGTTCTCTTGATTATTCCCATTCTGACGTGTACGTTGTGGGTCCATGCGTGTGCTGGTACATATCTTTTCAGGTCCCTCAAGTCCAGTGTGTTATGCGCCTTGTGTGTGAGACATTGGACTTAAGGAGTTTGTCTCTTCATTTTCTTTTTCGCACAGACTTCTTGGCGGGTGGCGCTCAAGCGCTTGGTCGCTTAAATGTCTCTGGTATGCGCTCAGTAGTAGCAGTTGAAAAGACGACGTAGGGCGGCGAAGCGTCTTTTGTCAATTACTTTTTTAGAAAAGTTGGTGGGCCCGCCTGTTGCTTCAAACGTCGTTTGATTCTCTTTCCTATGTGGCCTATTTTAGTTGGTTGATCGTGCAATTTGATCGTTTTTTTCATTTTTACAACTTGATTACAACTCACAAACTTATGAACCTGTTTGGCTTTGTTTACATACATAGGTAAATGGGTTGTGTTTGGGCTACACGATTTAAAAAGGTTAGCTTATAAACTTATCGGACTTCAAATTTCAATTCCATTTCATGGATGTGAAAACTTATTATAAATATGGTTATATATTCCTCTATCTGGCATTCTGGCTTGCATGCTTTCTCATTTTATGTAAATTGGTTAACATTTTAATTCAAACTTCAAAGCAAGTCATCCTAAAAATCCAAAATTAGGAAGACATGTATTCATGGTTGTTCAATTTCTATACCTTCAGAGCAGACAAAAGCATCATGACTTCTTCAAGATTTTACGGCAGATGTGAAGCATTGCAGAAAGTTCTGTCCATAAGCCATCTAGACACTAGTTAATGCAAGTATTCTATATAACTTTTTCCACGCAGCGCAATGTACACGTTCATAAAACCGTCTGTTTTGACCCGTTTGCCACTTGTTAAGCAAGAGTTCTGTCAATAAACCATCTAGACAATGTGAAAGCATTGCAAAAAGTTCTGTCATACCATGCATATTTCCTAAAATCATTTGTTTTGACCCGTTTGCCACTTGTTATCTTTGTGCAAAGTTAATAATCGACACAATTGATCTATCAACATCAGCACAACAAGCAGATGAGTTGCCTTACTATGGCTCAGCTTCTCCCAAACACCCTCTACTACAAACAGTTCTTCCCTTATTGCGCCTTTAATGTTTTACGTGACCTCGATAGTGATGGTACACGTATGCATTTTAGCTACAAAGTGGGCCCATAGACCCAAATTACCCAGGAACCTATTGCCCTCTTAGGTAACTCAAAAGTCAAAATCACGGCAGTAAAAGTGTAAAACGAGCCGAGCCGAGTTCACCTAAGTTCGAGCCTCACTCATTTGACTTAAGTCTTAATAGAGCTCGAGTTCAGCTCGTTTATTACCATTTAATTATTTTATTTATATACTTGTAATATAATTTTGTGTATAGCATAATATATATTATCTACTTGTTGTATTAATTATTGTATTAAATTTATATAAATAACAGGCTTGTGAGCTTTGTCAAACTCAGTATATGAAGCCAAGGCTCGTTTACTGAGCAAGTTCAATTTAGGTTTGAGTTTGAGCTCAAGCTTGTTTAAGCTAGAGTCAATTCAAGCTTTTAGCGAGCCGATCTTCAGTAGCCCATGAGAAACTCGGCTTATTTACACCCCTGGGCCCTAACTGGCAGCCTGCAACTTCTAATTTAAAACTTTGTCATCTTCTATGAATGTGATACACTTAACTTATCATTTTTATATGAATTGTTACAGAAGGTATTGTTGGTCATATGAGAGAAGCTGAAGCTACTTGTTTGGCGAAGACATGCTTTACATTAGCTATAAAAAGATATACACACGCACACACATGGCACTATTTTTGTCTTTATAAGCCGTTCGCCATTTTTTTCCATTCTATATGTGGGCCCCATCTTATAATAGTATCCATGATCATCCTATCATCACCACCCTCATATCATATCAATGGTATCCTAAAGGTTCTTTTACATGTATACAGGGAGAAAGGCCGAAAATGTAAGAATGTTGATGGTATTCATCAATTAACATGAATATAAGGATCTTCGAATAGGTTAGCGTTGCGTTTGTTGAGCATAAAACTTTCACATTGTACCCTAATTCCATTGATTAACTTCGTACGTGAAATCTCTTGGTATACAATATTCAAGTTTTGTCGAGACTACAAAATTCAGAATGATAGATAAAGAGAGATAAAAATGACAATATTATCACCACTACATGACTTGCATTTGTTCACTGACCTCTTTGTGCTAGCTCTTCTGTGATTACACACCTTATGGAGCTCCAGTTTTAAACAAAAAGTCAAACACTTGAGGCCTTGTCAGAAGGTGTCTTCGGAAGCCCATCCTTTTTTCTCCAGGGCTAGCCGCAACGCCTGTAGAGAGAGTGTTTATATACATTATTAATATGGTAATCATATGTCTTAAATATGCAGAATAGAGAAGAAAAGAAAAAACGCTTATCACCTTGACTCTCTTTTTATTGGCATCAAAACCAAACCCAAAGCGAGATGCTGATCTGTATTGTGCAAGTGGTTTCTTCCCGGGAGGGAACCAGAACTCAACATCATCCACAAACTGAGACCAAACAAAAACATATCAGCACATTATGTCTGTCCATTAATCAACATAAAACTAGAAATTTTATCAAATTACCCCTAAAATCGGACTTTCATACTCCACACGTATATAATCATCTTTCTTCTCTACCACCCGTGGTGTGAAGTTGTCTGGTTTTGTTGTTTTTATCTGTGATACCATAGAAAAAGTGCATTGATCAAATGGAGCACATAACACACATTGCTTTATGCTTTTGTTTTTTGAACAGAAGTAACGGTTTCAACCCATTTACTTATGAATGGGCCGACTTAGACTATGGTTTATCTCTAAGTATCTAACGGGTGAATATAAGCTGAAAGGAAAACGGGTCAAACGGGTTGGAAGTAACATGAGTGTATTTTTAATGTTTACACGATAAAAGTAGATTATTATTTAATAGCTAATATTGTAACTAAATTTAGCACGTTAACCATTTAAAAAAGTGAACACAAACTAGCTTGTGGATCGCCACGACCCGTTCCCATTCCAACCTTTACTAACAACATCAGCCGAGACCTGTTTTAACCCATTACCCAAACCGCCCATTTTTCCACGTCTAGTTTCCAAGTACGTATTAGGGGTTGGAAAGCTTATTATCTAACCACTTCAAGAAGCTCCTCCATTGCCACCTCTTTGCTCACAGGTTTCTTACTTCCCCGACCTTCTTGTGGATTATAGTTCCTGCAGAAAACAAAGTGAAGGCCGACAATCAATACCATAGTCAAACTTCTATTTTTAAATGCATGATCGATTTATATCTTTATATTTTCAGGATATAATGATATAT
This sequence comes from Ambrosia x helenae, assembly GCA_030844895.1. Classification (NCBI taxonomy): domain Eukaryota; kingdom Viridiplantae; phylum Streptophyta; class Magnoliopsida; order Asterales; family Asteraceae; genus Ambrosia; species Ambrosia x helenae. Next base: position 29,426 of record JAUTDX010002329.1, on the reverse strand, counting down.
GATATCTTACCAAGGTGGTGCATAGTGTACAATGTCACTAATATTCTCAGAAGTCGAAATACATGTGTTTGTTGCAGGGCATAAAGCTAAAGCAGGAGGGTTCTTCTGTACACCAAGGTAATTAGGCTTACTTCCACTGCATCAAACAAATGAAATGCCAACATATCATAATATAAAAGTAATCAATTATTAATCTTACACAAGTTAAGTTTTATAATTAAGAACTTGGGTTAGGATCAAATACACAATGAATGAAAAATAGGAAGTCGTAGAAAGGGTATCAAACATACTCCGATTGAACTCATTCAAACAGCATTGCGATCATTATGTCTTTTATGTAGCATTTGTGTCTTTTTCTTATTTTCATCATTGTGTCATTTTCGCGATTCATTGTGTCTTTTTTCATCAGCATTGTGTTATATTTTTCGGCATAGTGTCATATTTCGTGATATATTATTGTGTTTTTTGTCTCCTCACCCTCTCATTTTGTTACACTGTATAGGATAACTTGACCCTTAAGAACTTAGTCAATAACAAAATCAGTTTTAGGATCTAATAAACCAAAATCACATCAGCAATCTAATCCATACTAAAAAGCAGTTAAACCATAGTCGTCAAAGACGCAAAGAGTGAGCGTTGCGCCTCAGTGCAATGCGCTTAAAAAGGCGAGGGCTTTTTTAGGATGGTATAAAAAAAATACAATTTTTAGAGGTTTAAGACATGTTTCCGGCTTTCTTGGAAAGTGGGTCTAGGCGGGCGCCTGGGTAATGCTTTTTCCACATACCTGAAGTGGAAAATGGAAGCAAGAACTGCTAATTCGCTGCTTTTTAATATAACCTCTCTGCAATAAACAATAATTTGGGTAAATTAATAGAACAGTTTATCAGCATTATTTGATTAATTTGTGAGAGATTGATAAGGTACCTTCGAGTTAGTTCATGTTGCTGGTTGTTGTTGGAGTTGCTGTTGTTGTTGTTGGAAGATGAGATGAACAGGCGAGACCAGTTGATTCTGGTTTTAATGGTGTTTAGTTTGTGGTTGTGATTAGTGGGATTATTGTTGTAGTTGTAGGTGTGGTTATAGATGTTTGGTGATGATGATGTAATGGACGCCATTGATGTGAGAGCTTCAGTTGTTGGGTCTGGTTTGTGTGTGTGAACAGGAGATGAAGGGGTAGTTGCTAGCATCAACGTGAAAACCGAATACAAGTTGCATCTCTTTGACTCGGATGAATGGTGAGGTGTTACCGATTATTTCAATGTTGTGTCTTTGGGCGGAAGGAGGTCGGGTTTCCGTACATCTAGGAGAGCCAAGGGGCTTATGGCAGTTGAGTAGTCGGCTTGGCCACAACTAGGGCTGCAAACGAACTGAACTTTCAGCGAACAGTTCATGAACCGTTCGGCGGGAAGTTCGTTTGTGTTCGTTCGTTTAATAAATGAACGAACACGAACAAAAATTTTCGTTCGTTTAGTTAAACGAACGAACATGAACAATGGTCGCGTTCGTTCGTTTATGTTCGTGAACGTTCGGTAACGCGTTCGTTTGTGTTCGTTTATGTTCGTTTGTGTTCCTTTATGTTCGTTTGTTTAATAGGGGTTTTAATTTTTATAACCTTCTTATATTCTTTTATATATATAAATTTTACTCAAAATAAAAAAGTAATTCGATGAAAGTTTATTTTGGGTAGCTTAACAAAGACTTTAAGTTTAGTATGCGAACTTATTTTTTTGAGACGCTACTTTATTATGTTTAACAATATTATGTAAATGTTATTTTGGGTGGCTTAATGTATGTGAATTCGATCTTATTCGAAAGTTAAAATATTTTCGTTTGACCGCTTCTGTTCATGAACATTTTTATGTGTTCGTTTGTGTTCATTAATGTTTGTTTGTGTTCGTGTGCGTTCATGAACAAAATTAACAAACGAACACAAACGAACACGAACACGAACACGAGTGTTTTTCTTAACAAACGAACACGGACAAAAAATCTCGTTCGGTAAGTGTTCGTGAACTGTTCGTGAACACCTATTTTCCTTAACAAACGAACACGAACAAGGCTCTGTTCGTGTTCGTTCGGTTCGTTTGCAGCCCTAGCCACAACGCCCGGTGTCATGTGGTTGGCACGCCATTCCTTACCCGTTAACAAAAAAAAATAATGCTTTTGTTGTATCATGTATTTTGTATATTAAACTAGCGGAACCTAGACACGATAATTTGGCCGGTATTGATTTGGTTTATTACAGTACTGGCCTTTTGTATCGTAATAAAAAACGGAATCCAAAATTTTACATTGTGCTATGTTCAAAAAAATATTGACATGTGTTTTGCATCTATCGAAAACCACAAAAAGCAAATATCATTAACTGTTTTGATAGTACCACGAAAAGCAAAATTCCCTGTGGGAACCGAACACATCTCGGGGGGGGGGGGGGGTCCTTTCGGTGGTCACTGCCACCTCACCTCCCTCACAATCTAACCGAGACCACTCCATTCAGTCTTACATGATAAAAGTTTTAGTTACGAAAACTCGAGTTCGGCTTGATTAGTAAACGTGCACCAACAAACTGTATTAATAAAACATAGAATGATTAAATGGCATAGTTGAAATAGGGGGCGGGAAGGGAAGGAAGAATAGCTTGTCACGTACGAATCAGACTTCATACCTTCGTCGTCTTCCTCTTTCTCTCCAACAAAAATGGCACGAAACAAGGTCAAAACTTCAACTCCCTTCTTTATTTTCCCTTTATATAATAATAATGTCTGCAATAGCAAACACATCACCTACACTCGGTTAATCCTTTGTTCCTAACTTCTTTCATATCAATTGTTTACTGTTTCCATCATGCTAATGTCAAATTTATATCAAAACTACAGTTTAGGGCAACTAGTTCAATTTTTTTTTTTTACCTTTTTTAGTTGTTTAGGGCAAGTAGTATCAGTAGTTCAGTATTATTATGTGTTTGCTTGTTTATTGTAATTGTTACTCTAGTCACATCCATCAACTACTGATATTATTATGTTTTTATGTTGTTAATTGTATCTGTGAAATTACCACTACCAGTAACTGTTTATTTAGGGCAAACAAGATCAGAATTAGGGGTGTTTTTGGATGTGGTTATTGAAAGTAGTTATGTGATGTGGTCTCGGAGTCTCGGAGATGGTGTTTGGATGTGCTTTTTTTACAGTTTGAAGTTCAGAAGCTTTAGTAATCGGATAATCAAGTGTTTGACTAAAAGTTGCTACTTATGTAACTAATAAACAAAAATGACAGACAACATAGCGGACATTCTTCAGCATAAAGAATCAGAGCCAAAATCTCTACTAATCAGTCGCAAAACGTACATCCAAACACCCATAACAGTTAAACCAATCATGTTTATGTCGGTTGCCATCAAGTTTAACGTTTTGCTGCCATGGTCTTATCATTGAGACTATCAACTTGTCATTATTACTAGAATCCTGGAAAACACATAGCATGTTAGTATCATAGTTATCAAAGGCGCTAGGCGCACTCAAGGCGCATAAGCCTCGCCTGTGACCTAAGCGCAAGGCGCAAAAAATGCGAGGGCTTGAGACAAAAAAAAAGCGAACAAAGAAAAAAAGTAAAATTATATATTATGTATTAGAAAAATAATATTATTCTTCAAATAAAATAAACAAAAGCTATTATATAACATTTAATATCATCTAATTAGTATCAAAAGTTCTAATTTATTAGTGTATTAGTATATAAAAGTGGTTTTCCTTAGATAAAACTAGAAATCTGACTGGAATCTAGCCATAATATAGAGAATTTAGCGTGAAACTCGTGGTACGAAAACGGCTACGCGGTTCGTGCATTTCTAAAATTCGGTACAATGGGGGGTAGGTTCATTCGGTTCGCCAATTCGGTACGCGGTACGGTGTACCCTATAAGTTGGTACGTCGTATCGTATTTATACAATATATATTTTTTTCAAATAACTCCAATAAACATTTCATAATCACAATTGGCTGATAAATATTATTGTATGCTTTGTGATCCATGCTCGTTTTATAAGGAAACACTAGACTCTTCATCTGCTATAGTAAGCGAATAGTCACCATAATTGCAGCAGATTTCGAAGCTTTTTAATTCCGATTTGCGAATTAGAGTGAATCTAGACAACAAACTTAACAATCCGGTACGCGAATCCGTGATATTTGGTTCGAGATTCTACACAATCGAGTATGCTCAATTCTACGAATCAGATCGCCAACCCTAGGCGAACGGGTCGCGAATGTACCCGATTCCGGTGCGCGCGATTCGATTCGCGGTACACAGTTAAAGTAGCAACTGCCTTGACTTAAAGCGCAATTGCCTCACCTGTGAAATTGTCAATTAGTATTTCTTTCGGGGTAAAAGATTAATAACATTTAAAGCAAGTTTGTTGCCGGCCGTTAAAATTAAAGTAATGTTTTACTGATAAGCTCTTAATGTTTTCCCTTTATTCTTTAAAGAATAGATACAGTGATAATTGGTTTCATACAAGCTGCTGCTAACATCCGAAACCTGTCTAGTATTGTCAATTAATAAGTTTCTTTATTTTCGGTTTGGGTGGTGGGGTGGAGGGAGCTAAACTAATAATAGTCTCCCCAATCAAATGGTGTTATTCTGCTTTCCAAGATTCGGTAAAGACTCATATTGTGATATTGAAAGGTTTGACTTTATACTTTATTGTTTAGTGTCAGTCCATCTTACATGCAGCTGAAATCTTGAAAGAAATGTTAATAGGAAACCAATGTATTAGTTCATTAAAGTAAGATTCTATGAAAATGCTAATTATCTTTCTCAAGAAAAGTGTAACTGTGTTAATTATTATATTTCAATAAAATGTATATGGGAAATGAAGGAAGTTTTCTGATAGTTTTAACTGTTTTTGGAACACATACAGGAAGGATTGGTTTTATTGATTGATGTTAGTCCATCAATGCACAGTGTCTTGCCACAGATTCAGAAAGTATGTTCTTTGCTAATACAGAAGAAGGTAACCTTTATTTATATTCAGTTTTTTTTTTGTTCTTATTTGTGTAGTTCGTGGTATTTTGCTTCAGTTAACTTGTCTCAATTGTCTAAATTTGTCTCTTTCAGCTGGTTTACAGCAAATATGATGAAGTAGGAGTTGTTGTATTTGGAACAGAAGGTAATGTCAATTTAGTTGACCAAGTTCATCTTTATTAACCACCCATTTTTTCTCCATGAATTTTCTGCTACATGAAGTGACCTGCCGGATGTCTATTTTGTTTTGTTTTTTTATCCTTTGCCTTATCTAAGGTGCTTCCTATATATACAGATACCAAAATGATTTGACAAAAGAAGTGGGTGGATATGAACACATTACAGTTTTGCAGCCAATCAAAGTTGTGGATGGGGATCTTGTTGATGTGGTACAACAAATTCCTCGAGGAACTGTTCCTGGAGACTGTATCCTATATTCCGATGTTTATGTTACTTTAGTGTGCATATTCTGCTCAAAATTGCTTACTTTTCAAAACCACTTAATCTAAATTAGCATGAAATGAGAAAATTAAACTCGGTTGTGTAGTTCAAGATGGTTTGCCTACATCCAGTCATTTTTGAGTGTTACCTTGAGGTGCTAATGGGTGGGTCAGGTGGGTTGCATGATGTGTAGAAACGGGTTCAGGTCCGGTTGGGTTAACCTGAACACTGTTTGTTCAAAAGATAGAAGTTTGTAAGAAAGAGTTAGTAATGTATATACAAAAGATATATTCTTTCAATAAAGTAGTCTCACTATTTTAATAAATGATTTAGGTGGCTGTATACATTATATACTTAGGGAGACAGTTGACCTGTTTCCTTTTGATTTGACCTGTTTGACCCATTAGAGATAAAAATAACTCTAATTAAATCAACCCATTTGTAAGTAAAGTGAGTATAAATTTGCCACCCTGGTAAAGTGCACATTTTGTCTACCTAACTGTTTGAAATGACTACTTTTGACAATTTAAGTTGTACTTCGACAAAGTAGTCATCTTTATAGAGTCCAAATCTCTACATAATTTTAGCAATTTCATCATATACACATGTAAGAATTACATGATAATGTGATATCGGGTCCCCACTATTAGTGTTGGGCTTATTGGTTTATATCTTGACTTAAATTGACAGTTATGGATGCAATTGTTGTGGGGATGGATATGCTAATTAAGAAGTTTCAAGAAACAATTAAGGGTAAAAAACGTATCTGTCTCATTACTAATGCTATGCACCCTATCAAAGATCCAGACGAAGGTACAAAAGAAGATCAAGTCCTCACCCTTGCCGAGCAGATGGCTAAACATGGCATGAAAATTGATTGTATCATTTACAGGGGAAACCAGAAACGGGACCCACATGAGAATAATGTCATAAAAGAAAATGATATGCTGCTGAGTATATTTTCAAAGAAAACAAAAGCAAAAGCAGTGCACGTTGAGAGCTCAACTTCATTGTTAGGTGCACTAAGGACCCGTAATGTAACTCCTGTAACCACATATAGGGGTGATCTTGAAATAAGTTCGTCACTTAAGATAAAGGTGATTCTGTTTATTATATAGTAAGTTGTATAATTATTATTCTGTTATTCACTCATTGTTTTTCTCCTTACTCTTGCTAATAATTAGGTTTGGGTCTACAAGAAAACAGCTGAAGAGAGATTCCCTACTCTCAAAAAGTATTCTGATAAGGCACCTTCAACAGATAAATTTGCCACTCATGAAATTAAATTAGATTACGAGTACAAAATTGTTCAAGATCCTAGTAAAGTTGTGCCTCCAGAACAAAGGATAAAGGGATATAGATATGGACCTCAAGTGATTCCTATTTCATCCGCGGAACTTGAAGCAGTGAAATTCAGACCAGAAAAAGGCGTGAAACTTTTAGGGTTCACAAATGCTTCAAATATTATGCGGTATGTTTTACCCACTGAAATGAATAGTTATAAACATACTAACAGAGAGAGGTTTCAAAATTGGCAAGTTAGGCAGATTAGGTAACAAGTCAAATTTTCTTTTTTGTATGATCAGTTTGTGCTGGGTTGACTTGAAACACTTTTTCTCTCAATTCTTCTATACAAATAATAGGTGTCGAATATGATCACAAGGGTTATGTTTTTCTGGTAATAATCTAGTTATTTGAATATAAGGGTTTAGGGGTTTTATGCCTTAAAAATACACTTGCAATAACTTTGCGTCTATGTTTTAGTTGTTTCTTTGATTTTTACCTATTTGACTCTTTAGAGATAGAAACATATCCGAATCGACCCATTTGTAAGAAAATGGGTTGAACCGTTGAAATTGTCACCTCCAATGCATCATGCATGCATAGTTGGATTGGATACATAGTGTAAGTTGACTTTTGATTTCTATATTCAAAGACATTACTACATGAAAGATGCCAACATCTTTATTGCTGATCCGGGCAACAATAAGGCGATTGTTGCGGTTTCTGCATTAGCAAGAGCAATGAAGGAAATGAACAAAGTTGCTATTTTGCGGTGTGTTTGGAGACAAGGACAAGCAAATGTTGTTATAGGAGTCTTAACTCCAAATGTATCTGACAAGGATAATATTGTGAGTCCTTGTGCGTTTTACTTGTGTCTTTGACTGTTGACCAAATATCTTTTTTGACATTGCTATCAAATGGCAGGCGGATTCCTTTTACTTCAACGTCCTTCCTTTTGCTGAGGATGTTCGAGAGTTTCAATTTCCGTCTTTCAGCAGCCTTCCGGCATCACTGCAGCCAAGTGCCGAACAACAAGAGACTGCTGATAAGTTGGTGATGATGATGGACCTAGTGCCAGCTGGCAAGGAGGAATCTTTAAGGCCCGAATTTACCCCAAACCCTGTTTTGGAGGTGTGTGGTTGTTATTCATTTCTCTAGTTTTCCAAAATTAAAAAGCAAACGGTTTTGCTACTCGAGGTAACAGGATGGGCAGGTTAAGACCTTACGTTGTTGGTAAAAATAATTTAGTTGAAACTGGTCATTTAGTACGGGTCAAAAAAGGTTGGGCAAAACCCACAAAAGCTTTTTAGTCCATTTTTTAAGAGTAAATAATTCATGAGTTACATTTGATAATGAAAACGATAATATTACAATAATAGTTTAATCTTTAAATAAAAAAGAAAGAGGTTGTATTTAACAAAATGAGATTTTGGGTAACTTTAAACCCTTTCAACTCTTTCTTTTAATCTGACTTATGTGGTATAAAACACAAGTACACAACCCATATCTACCCATTCACAAGTAAATACACATTGCACCCTTGGAGTGAACTGACTTTTCTTTTTTGTGTAAATGTTGCGAGTCATGTCAATGTCCTTGCTGTTTTGCTGACCTTTCACTGCTATTTATTCAGCGGTTTTACCACCACCTTGAACTGAAATCAAAGCATCCAGATGCAGCTGTACCGCCACTTGATGAAGCTCTCAGTAGAATAATAGAACCTGATCCTGAAGTAATATCTAAAACCAAGCTCGTGATTGATGAATTTCGAAGACATTTTGAACTAAAAGAGAATCCCAAGGTAAAATAAATGGGACCCACAATTGTATCTTTATTTTATATTACAAGAAAATGATACAATATAACATGTAGAATTTCATTTCAGTTGAAGAAATCAACCAGGCGGTTATTGAAGGACAAAACACCTGGATCATATGAAAACCAGTCAACTGATTTATTAGCCTCTACATCTGAAGTCAAAGTCGAGACATTGGGGGATTTAACTACTGTATCTGATTTCGAAGCTATGATATCTCGCAGAGATAGCCCGGAATGGGTTAGTAAAGCCATTTTCGCTATGAAAAATAAAATATTTGATCTGGTGGAGAACTCCTTTGAAGGGGACAATTATCCAAAGGCTTTAGAGTGTTTAATTGCTCTTAGAAAGGCTTGTGTCATTGAACAGGTGAGCATTCTTCTTTAGCATACATAACTTGTGGCGGTTGACCAAGATTTGAATGAAAGGAGTAAAAGATAATTTTACCTTTTTACTTGTGCTAATAACTTGGGACAATTGACCAAAGTTTGAGTTTTTTGTGTCTCGTATAGGAACCGACGCAATTCAACAACTTTCTGAGCCATATCTGTAGATTCTGCAAGGAGACAGATCTATCAAGTTTCTGTGAGTTTCTTGCCTCAAAAGATGTCACGTTCATCACCAAAACAGAGGCCGAAGACAGGTAATGAATCGTGTATGTCTAATTGTCTCATTAGTCTAGGGATGTGAGTTGAGCCAAGCTCGAGCTCGGCTTGTTAAGCTTAACAGAGCTTGAGCGTGGCTCTTTTAACTTTACAAAGCTTGAGCTCGGCTTATTTATTTCTTAACTATTCAAGTATTTTATATATACAATTATAATTTTGTATATATAACATGATAAAGGTTTTGAGTTGTTAAAGAAACAAGATTAAAGGTTAAAATACAGAGGGTTGTTAACGTGCAAAGCGTGTGAAGGAATAATATAGGTTGCTTAATTATTGACATAAGTTGCGTATTTATTTTTTATAAGTTGCGTCGTTAGTTATACATGTTGTGTAACTATTTAAATTCACGTGTAATTAACTCTGTATATGCTTCGCACATTAATTCTCCTTTTGTACATCAACCCGTCTCTATATATTTTATATATTAAATAAACATTATTATATTTATATAAATAATAGGCTTGCTAGTCTAGCCAAGCTCGACATATGAAGCTTGAGCTCAGCTGCTCAGGCTTGTTCATTAAACGGGCTAAATTTTTAGGCTCAAGCTCGTTTAAGATCGACTCAATTTAAGCTTTTAGTGAGCCAATCTCATGTAAGTCATGAGCAACTCAGTTGTCTCAGCTCGTTTACATCCCTGCTTATTACAATCATCGTTCTGGTTATTCTTGGAAATTGGAATAATAATAATAATATAAAATGTTTATGATTCTAACTCATGCTTTGCTCTTATGGCGCATGTTGATGTGACCAGTGAAATTGAGGAACAAGATGCTAGAAGCTTGTTTGTGAAAGGAGAGACAAGTTAATAAGTAGGGTGTAGTGACGTTTGTGTTTTTGTGATCTTGAAGGTGCACACTTTGGCAATGAATTTAAGTATCGAATGATCATGAAAATTTGTGTGTTTTGTAGTTATAATGTATTTCATTAATCATGGTTAGTTGGTTACTATTCAACATTTCTACCTAAATGTCGTATGGGTAAAATTAGAAGTCATGTATTCTAGAAGCAACTTGTGGCTACGACCAACAACTTAACAGTTGGAAAATTTGGTCCTTGATCGATCATAAAACACATGAGATTGAACGAAATTGTTTGACTCTTTTTATTATCAACCAAAGCATACTAATTACAATAAACATAACCATCAATTTATACTAAATTCATTCTCATCCTAATTCAACTCAAATCTATACTATCTTATAAAGCATTTCAGACGGACCTCTTAATTTTTAAGTAATACAACTATAAATACTTAAAGTACAACACCTAATGCATGTAGTAACTACTTTTTGAGGGCATTTGCACATATACCCCTCAACTTTACTAAACTTTTGTTCATTTAAATAATAATTACACTTTTTACCGTAATTATAACCAACTACCTCTAATGATTTTTAAACGCCCATAACTATTTCATACGTTATTATTTTCTTAATATTTTTACATCGTATAAACGAGTGTTTTTTTCTCTTTAATTTGAGTATAGTATTACTATAGTTTTTTTAATTTAAAAAAATAATATGTTAAGATTAAATAATAATTGAAAAGAAAACAAACGAAAATGAACCGAAAGTTTTCATATCTATACTATCTTATAATATTTTTCACAAGAACCTCATATAATTTAAGTTTTACAAGTATAATTGGTTAAAGTACAGCACACACATATTAATTTAAGTTTTACAAGTATAATTTCTTAGAGTACAACACACAATGCACATATTAACTATTTTTTTTAGAGCAAATATCTTTTATACAATACTTACACATTTGCCCCTCAACTTTACTCAACTTTTGTTTATTTAAATAATAATTACACCTTTTACCATTATTATAACCAACTACCTCTCACAATTTTTAAACGTCCATAACTTTTTCATACGTTATTATTTTCTTAATATTATTACACTGTATAAACGAGCGTTTTTTCTCTTTTATTTGAGTATAATATTGCTATAGTTTTTTTTTATTTTAAAAAATGATATGTTAAGATTAAATAATAATCGAAACGAAAACAAACGAAAATGAACCGAAAGCTTATATATCTATGCTATCTTATTATATATTTCACAAGGACCTCATATAATTTAAGTTTTACAAATATAATTGGTTAGAGTACAACACACAATACACATATTAACTATTTTTTAGGGTAATATGTCTTTTATACAATAATTACATATTTTCCTCATCAACTTTTGTTTATTTAAATAATAATCATACTTTTTAACCCTTATTTCAACCAACTACTCCCACGATTTTTAAATGTCCATAACTTTTTTATACATTAATATTTTCTTAATATTATTACACGGTATAAATGAGAATTTTGTTCCCTTTAATTTGATTATGGTATTGCTATAGTTTTTTAATTTAGAAAATGCTATGTTAGGGTTAAGTAATAACCGGAACGAAAACAAAGGAAGTCAGAAGTTACATTTGCACATGTGACTTCTCACTTCCTCACAGTCACCCTAATTTTTTGCTTAGCATCACATGAATTATTGCTATGTATTTATTCATGTGTTTGCACTTCCGCTAACACATATGATTCGCTTGTGGTAAAAAAAGTACTTTTATTTATTGAATTCAAAATTTTGCTTAAAATTTTTTACCACCTACTCAGCCGATATTATTATTGATGTCAGAATTTTATCTCATTTGTGTTGTAGAAATTTTTGTGTAATAAGTTGTTGAATGAAAAGATACATGTTGTGACATTGTTCTCATCTTGATTTTTTTTTTTAATGAAAAACACTATAATTTAGTTCACAACTCTGTGTTTTTTGGATATATATATGGAAGGAAAATATCTTGAAAATGTATAATCTGATAGTTGAAATCTATATACATTATGTATAATTTGATCGGTTAATTTGGTTATACCCACTGGCAAAAATTCTTTGGGGCCACGAGCCCCCTCCCCCGTTTTGTTCGTAGTGTATTTTTTTACCTAAAAATTCTGAATATTTTTTTATATATTGAGTATTCCCCCTTGATTTTACCGGAAATGCAGTCAAGCTCCGCTAATGATTATACCACACACCAAGACAAATATTTCGATCAATTGATTATTGTTTAACCTAATCAACCTAATATTGTTACCCGCGGCTACGCGCGGGCACCCCACTAGTACTAATTAAACAATTAAGACTATAAAGGGGGAAATATGTTAAAGGATCATCTATGGTTAATATATATTTTTTTTTAATTAAAAAAATTTGTCAGTCATATTTTATTCTCTTTGTAATCATACGAGTTATAAATATCACCATTTAAATCGTATTTAACACATGAAACGTTATTTGTATGTTGAAATTAAATGCATCAAACATATAAAAATATAAAATATTGTTTAAGCACACGATAAAGAAAGAAATAAACCTATAAGCATCATAGCTTATGCTTACCATAGCAAAGAGTCCCTCCAATTATTGCTCTCTCATTTTACTAAACTTGTGATCATATAACTCGTTTAGTTCAAAACAACTCGAACTCGACTCGTTTCAAACTGTATCGTTCTTCGTCTTCTCCTTCTCCTTCTTCGATGACTCATCGCTGCTAGGAAAAAATACAAGTAAGAAGGGAATAGATAACAAAACAAGCAAAATTGCAAAACAAAATAATACAAATACAAAAAGGACAAGATGTTGATTAAAATCTTACATGCATTCATATTGTGCACACTCTTGCCCCATTGGTATCTCCATTTGCTCTTGTATAGCTGCATGAGCTTTAAGTGCATCTTCCTTGGCCTTCAAGCTACCACCAACAGGGTTGTCCCTCTTACAACTATTGTCGTAGAGTATACTACGCTTGTAACGTTCCACTTCATGCGGGCTGTGCTTAAACAGTTCAAGGAGCTTAAGCCTTACTTCGACGATGTTATTATATTTTCGGGTCTCCAGTAACTCTTCAGTGGTGAACTGTGCCCGTAAGATAGGACAATCGGGAAAGCATTGGGTTCTCCTACTAATACAATCGGGACAACGTTTTGCGACTGACATTTTTTGGAGTGGGAGGATTAGGAGTAGTTTAGATGGGTGTGAGTTGTCGTTCTAAAAAGAGAAAAAACAATTTATAAAAACAAATTAGACGACAAATAAATCGAGCTATATATGTATTATTGTATCAAAGTACATGTTATGTATTCATAAACATGCATATTTTAAACATAAGACGATATGATTAATTACCTGAAATGGGTCGGAATTCAATGATTGAAGATGATCGAACACATTACAATGGAAGGGCTGATAAGGTTTTGTTGGGATTCAAATGAGGGCATTAAGAGATTAACACACGAATTCTTCGACAGTTTGTTGCACACAAAGGGCTAATGGAAGTATATTATTATCATTTTTTACATTATAAGCCATATATCCATTTAACAAGTTTATCGTAATTATTAATATTAGTTTTAAGTATGTATTATTAATTGAAATCGACTTGGCCAAAAGCGATCGGTTGTCTAACCGAAAGTTCGTTTTTTTTTGGAAAAAATTACAAGTATATGATCCGACGTCTCGTCTATCTTACCTCCATCACACCCACCAACATAGTGTTTCTGATCCATGCATTCATCCCTTATTCATTAAAGCCTTATAAGTTTGTATTTTTTAAACGTCGCATATCCTACAAATGTCAGTCTGGTTAAAGTTATGGACAAACACTATAATTTTTTCATTAAGTATTACCGTACCTTAAATTGTGATGCTCTTTGATATAAAACTAGGCCCAGGTTAATGTATCCTACACAATTTCATTTTCGTGTCTAAATATCTGTAATATATTTTCTTGATATCGCATAAATATACTAAAGCCCCATTTATATAAAAAAAATACTAGCATTAAACCTGAGCGTAAAAGAAAAAAAAACACATAATTTTGTGAGATTAACAAAAAAGTAATATTAAAATCAGGAGTGCGTCAATGATCCTTGGCTCATTTAACAAATGCTAGTTGGTTGTCTTTGTTTATGTCTTGGGTTGGAATCCCCGCTCGAGTTTTAGCAAAAGCAGCTCTCCTGGGGCGTATCGATTGGTTGAAAGGCCTGAAAGAAAACGTTGTTCTGGGGGAACTTGACGTTTGTGACAAGAATAATGATGAAACTTTCTTAGAGAGTGTGGATTCAATCCCCGAACTTTATACCCATACGTGAAGAGGACACTCAGATTCTTAAGAATCATGTAAGCCTCACCGATTACTATTTAGAAGTGCCTTTGGTATATGTGAGTTGTATCAACCCGGGTCTTATAGGTCTTTGTGCGTGCTGCTATTTGATCTAGCCGTAAAAAAAATGACATGGTTTTGTGAGATTAACGGACAATATTTTATAGGGTTTTAGGATTCATACACCCCGTGACATCATATTTAGGGTGTATGACATCACATTCTGGGTATGTGGCAGCTTTCTATTTGGGTCAGGCTGTATGAATCCTAAAGTAGGGGTGTATGAATCCACAACCCCTATTTTATACGTTGCCATAAACCCTAACCAACCAGGCCTTCGTTTAAAAACAGAAGAAACAGAGGGTCTCTGTTCAAACCCTAGCAATCCAATAATGGCTTTCTGGGGTGAGTTTTCAATCACTTTCTTCATAATTATTACCGTTCATTACAATTTCCTGTAATTTCAATCGTATTTGTTTTCCCTAATCAAACGATAGATTCATGTTTATAAAACAATATTAACTGTTTTTATTACATACAATTCGTTAGGAATTGAAGTGAAACCTGGAAAACCCTACACACATTCATCCAAAAATGGTACTAGCGGACGCCTACGAATTTCTCAGGTAAATGTTTTCTTATATTTCACTTTAGGCAGTGGCAAAGCTTGAGAATTCGGACCGGGGGTCGGAAATCACCAGTCACGGGACGGGACCTAATTTTTTTTTTCTATAGCTATGTTTCGGATTATATGTTCCGGACTTTAGGTTATTATCATAATGGTATCTGTATGGTTAATGGTTATTGGACGATGAAATGATAGGGTTTTGTGTAATTATAGTGGAACAAGAAAATGTTGTTGTGATATGACCAATAACTGATTCATCTTTGAAATTGTAGGTCAGGTTAATCTGTTTGTTAGAGGAAAACAGTGTGCCTAAGGTTTTTTATGTTAATGATATGTGTGCCTAAGATTTATTTTTTGGTGAAGGGGAAAGGAAGGGTTGATGGTTAGAAACTTAGATAGAACTTATGTTGGTTGTTATCAAGTGTTATTGATATGTGAGATTGTGATTGTTTAGGCTATGGAGTAAGAGTAATTGGATTTGAGTTTGCTCTTTGCTACAGGGTTGTATAAAGTTTTTGATTTATAGGATATAAGGGATCAATCTGGAACTGGAAGTGGATATTACACTTCTATGCTGCACTGTGATTTGTGCTTGTATGGTTGGTTGTTTGTTTGTTTGTTTCTTGGACTGTGAAATGACAATATTTTGTTTAGCTTTAACAGGGAATGATAAGTATGTTAAAAGTTACAAGAACTGAAGAGTGTGGCTAACGGTATATTAATTTTGAAATGGGTTGGTTATTTGCACAAAAAGCAACATACTTTCACCCCTTTGTCATTGTACTCGCGGAATTTCATTGTTAACTTAATGCAACCTGTTTATGTCTCAATGCAATTGTTGGGGATCAGGAAAATTGTATTTTTTATAGATTAAACATATTATGTGGTCATCCTTAGGTCTCTTTTGACGTTAGGCATGTGGTGGAAGTGTGGAACCTCTTTAAAGGAAATAAGAGAGCTTAGTTTTGATATTGATCAGATTATTTTGAAAAAGAAAAAAAAGGGGGAGTTGATCATATCAAAAGACAGTGGACAGGTGTATATCTTACATATGTGAAATGTTAGTTTCATCTGGTTATGACCGAAACTTTCTATATTCCTATGACTAATTTTTATAGATCTTTAGTATGTAAGTTGTTATTATAGAAACTTAACTTACAGATATATGTTTTGAATTTTTATTCAGGATCTTTTTTTTCCCCGCATTTTGATTCTATTTTCTGTACTAAGCAGTTAATGCGGTGGGAAATCGAATATCGGTCAAGGGCCGATATTTGAGATATAGGTTATCCCGGTGGGATATCGGTATTTTAATATACATACACACACACATATATATTTATATACACACACAAACACGCATATATCCTAAAACATAAGCATATATAATACTAAATTACTAATAGTAATATCAAAAATCAAGACTACAATTCGCAGCCTAGAAGTGTTCGACTGTTCGGTATAGAGTTCTGGAAGTGTTTTTGGGCAGTTCGGCTCTTAATGTTCATGGGCTTATTCTAAAAAAATGATTTTTATGGACTTTTAGTTAAATTGGCCTCCAAAAAACAAAATCTGGAAATACGACGCTATGGCCGATATTTGAGAATCAAAATATTGGCGGGATGTCGGTAAATATCACCGATAATAACGGTACCGATATTTGCCACCGATATTTGACTCTGTCAAGGTCCGATAACCGATATCCCACCTATATCCCGCCGATATTCCACCGATATTGACTGCTTAGTTTCTGTATGTTTTAGGCAACTTTGGCTATTGGAACTGCAACACTGAAGAGTTTGGTGCAATGCAATGTTGGGGATAAGCGCCCTGTTCTTTTATGTGCGCTGCTGCCTAATAAGACAGAATCATTGCAATTAGATTTGGAATTTGATGAAGCTGAAGATGTGATGTTTTCTGTTATTGGTCCACGTGGTGTATACCTCACTGGTTACTATGTTGGTCACAACAGACATTCAAATATGCAAGATGATTCGTATCCTTATATTTTTGCATGAATTGCTTTGTTTTATCACGAATTCTCATGCTTTTTCATGCATTTGTTAATATACATACACACACGGAATTTTTTTTTCCTTCACTATGATGACAAAGAGAATCATTTGGAGAAGATATTGCAAATTCAGACACAAATGAATCAAATCGTTGTAGTGATGAAGATGAATATGAAGATAGCTTTATCAATGATGATGAGCCTGAACCTCTTACACCTTCTCCCGTTTCAAGTAACAGAGGTAATCCAACTGTTCTATGTTTCAAGAAAGAGGGATTATAAATTTTTTTAAACTTATATATCATTTTTATTTTTGATAATCAGATGATGATGATGAGGACGGAGATGTTATGAAGAGCAGAAATGGGAATGGTCGTCTTAAAAGACTCAAAAAGAGGTATCAGTCAATTGAATCTGATGATGAAATGAGTGTACCCGGGAATAATGATGAAGATGATCAACTAATTTCATCCATATGCAAGAAGAACAAGTCAAAAGCATTGGGGGAACAAATCAACAAAGAAACGCTTGCTGAGGTGGAAAAGAAGACAATAAGTAATGATGGTAAGTACAAGTCAGATGCTGCAAGTTCCAAAGTTCTTGACTCAAAAAACAAGGTTGATGTACATTCCGTAGACGAGAAAATAGAAGGGTGAGTATTTATCTTTTAAAAAGTTCAATATTGTGCTTTTGGTTTGATACTTTGATTTAAACTTTAAAGTATCATGTGGAATCACTTGTAACATGCATTTATATTAGGCTCGCAAAGTTGAGAATATTTTCCATGGTTTTATGTTTATATTATTAAAATCAAAAGTGATGGTGTCTGTTATCTTTATTAATAATTCTACTTTGCAACAGGGAAGGAGATCAACTTAATTCATCTAAGCCGTCTTTAGCTGAAGTAACACCAGAGAGAAAATCCAAAAGAAATAAGAAAAAGCAAGAGTCCTCTAAAAAGGAAAAGGCTACTGATGTGTTGGCTGCCAAAGATGATCAAAAGCCTAATGATATGTAAGTTTTGTTAGCATAAGATTTGCTTAAATGGATTATTATATTCAGTTTCTTAGTTTAGGTTTATTCACTCACCTAATCTACTCCTAGCATTGTATAAGTCTGGGAAAAAATATTTCACTCTAACGCAACATTGTCTACAAATCAAAACAAGTGAATAGGAAACATAATCCTAGCCCATATGGAATTCATATTCTCTTGTATTGTAAGTCTCAACTTAAAACTAAAAAGATAATATCAAAACAAAGTAACAAACTTGATAGTTGTCCAGAAGATATCTATACTGAAAGTAACGCAAAACACAACACCGCCTCAAGCTGATGCATGGATGATGTCGTGCACAGCTTGTATAGTTACTCGAATAGTTAGAGAACATGGAGGGGTGGCTAGTTGCTGGAGTAATAGTTTGTGTAGGGGCTTTAAGTTTTGTTTTTGTGAGTTGAAACTTGAAAGTTAGACACACCATTAGATTTATACTGGATCTTGTGGCGACCTCGGGCGCAATGCAACTTGCTTGTGACTAGGTTAGGCGCAATGCGTACAAAAGGGGGATGAGGTGCGAGTCTTGAGGCATGCCTTTTGTACGGGGGAATGTTATCTGCATTAGGATGTTGTAGATATTGCTTTTTGGGTTT
The DNA here is from genome assembly GCA_030844895.1 of Ambrosia x helenae. Taxonomy (NCBI): domain Eukaryota; kingdom Viridiplantae; phylum Streptophyta; class Magnoliopsida; order Asterales; family Asteraceae; genus Ambrosia; species Ambrosia x helenae. Next base: position 10,735 of record JAUTDX010002329.1, on the reverse strand, counting down.
TACATACAGGTTATTAATATATTAAACTATATGTAGAGCTTATTTATGTCTAAAGTGGGTAAGTGGATGCTAGAAGGCTACGAGGAACACAAAATAGTTATACATTCATAAATTGCACCTCACATACGAAAATCATGCGTCATAATAAGTCAGTGATCTTCTTTATGCAAGATCTTGGCAAATGTTTCACTGCTAGTAGACGATAGATGATGACCCAAATTGACAAACGTGGCCTCGAATGTCATTCAGATCGTGAATCTTACCTGTGGGAAACTCATAACCATCTTTGTCGATTTCTCAAATCATAAGTTCAAGCCTAGCATTATATTTTATATACAACTTTCATGTATAAGCTTATTACTTAGGTTTTATCATCATTATTGTTATTAATTTTTATTTATTTATTTATTTATCCATTTTTGCAAATTTCACAAGTTCAAGCTTTGATTTAGCAGGGGCGAGGTGTTGGGTTCTGCTGAAGTGGACTCTGAAAAGAAGTCGAAATCTAAGAAGAAAAGAAAAGGGCGTAATGAAGTAAATGCTGATGGTACAGACAACAATCTGCTTGCAGGAAATAAACAAGATGGTGATCAACATGCAGTTAATAAGTATGATGAAATCCTAAATCTTTATAAGCTGCTATGTGCTTTATTGATGGTGGTATATTATTACGTCTTTAAAAAAATTTGGAACTTGAAGAATTATCAAACGTTCTCCTTAAAGTCATTGATATTCTACGTAAGTAATTCTGTAAAGAAAAGATATAGAGGTTATATTAATGACTTTGAAAAAAGAAGTAATGGATTGGAGTAGATTATCAAGATTATATCTTCCATACTAAAGATTTTAAGGATTTGATGATCAATTAAAGATTACTTTTCAATAATCAAGAACACTGTTTGTATACATGCAGGAGTTCTGTTGTTGATTCTAATGGGTTAGCTAATGGGAACCAGTCAGACGAGAAAAAAGCTAAAAAGAAAAGAAAAAAGATGAGTAAAACACAAGATATTGATGGAAACGCAGACGTAGATGCTGTAAAAGAAAATAATAAACAGTCTCCAAAGGAACCAGAATCATGTAACAAAAAGACATTATCTAGCGGTCTTGTTATTGAAGATCTCGTAACAGGCAACTCTAAAGGAAAAGTGGCTGCTGCTGGAAGAAAGGTAATTTTTCATGAGTTATTAAATAAATTTGTTCTTTTTATTTTAAAAGAATAATTGTTTTATCTTTTGCTCCAGGTGAAGGTACAATATGTTGTAAAATTAAAAGACAACGGACAAGTCATAAACTCAAATGGCGATACTCCCCATAAATTTCGGCTAGGTATTTTCATTCTATACCATTTGCACGCATATTTATTTCTCCGAGTGTTACATATATGTTACATTGCTTATACAGGTGACAAAGAAGTTATAGAGGGATTGAATGTTGGTCTAGAAGGTAATAGCCAACCACTTGTTTGACTTGATGTTTTATGCTTCCTTTGAATATTACAACTGATTTTACGATAGTTTATAACAAATATGTAATGAAGTAAAGAGAATCATATGGACCGAAATTAAAAGCTACCTGTTTAGAGGATATCATTTTGCACATTACCTTATGTATGCACTTCAATATGCTCAGGTATGCGAGTCGGTGATAAAAGAAGACTTACTATCCCACCATCAATGAGGTATGCAACTGCTTAAACTGTTGTTGTTGTTGTTGTGTGTGTGTGTGTGTGTGTTTTTAAATACCAAACAATGTTTCTTACATAGACACAATTGTTGGTTGTGCAGTTTGGGGTATAAAGGAGACGGTGAGAATGTACCCCAAATTCATGGCTGGTGTATGATGTGGAAATGACTAGCATCCATTGAGACACCATTCTTGAACCGAAGCACGAAAGGTTAGTTAAGGTTGTGATTGATATTGGCTCAGAAAGTTTTGTTCTTTGTATTGGTTTTGGGTCTATCATTACAATCTCCTTTTGTTGAGAGACATCATGCCCACAAGTTGAATTTTAGTGGGAAATTTTGTTACAGCATATACCGTATTTATCGACATACATGTTGACTGGTGCAACTGTGTTCTTACTTAATTGAGGTCAGTCTAATCTAACGCGGTTAATGATAGCTAGTAAGGCTACGGCCTAGTTTAAAATTTTTGTAAAAAATAGACCTGTATACAATTTTTCGCAAATCATTAAAAATGTTTAGATAGTTCTAATTAGTATCAACACGTAACAGCAAGTAATATCTGTACTACAAAAGGTACAATCGTATTAATAATTATCTGATTAAAACTAAACAACTTGGTGTTAAAGTATCAAATGTCAACTCTTATGTTCAATGTATATATTATTTTTTTGAAAGGTATTTACGAATAGTTTAGCTCTAAAAGTTGGTCATAGATTGTTCATCCAACTGCTACATATAATATAAAAATTATCAAATGTATCAATTTGACATTTCTATTTAAGTATTAAAACTTCGATATTTATCGAGTGATCGCTTTTCAAAGTTAACTATTGATTTTATTCACCTTCATCTATAAATTTTACTAATTTAATCATTTAATAACCAGGGAGTTTTTTTTTCTTTCTAAAAGATAAAATGAAACTATAATATAACTTGTTAACTTAATAAAGAAACTTTTATTGTCATGTATTATAAACAAACCCTCAACTTATTTTTGCCAAAAAATAAGCATGTATTAGTTTTGCAATAGATTCACTTGGTATTCCCATTTTAAGAGTTGTTTTCAGCTAGGGTGAGCATAAGAAAACCGATAACCAGAAAAATCAAAATCGAACCGAAACCGACCGGTTACGGTTAAGAGATGGCCATTACCGAATTATTTGGTTACGGTTTCAGTTTCCCTTCTTCCATAATCGAAACTGAAACGATAGTTATATATATATATATATATGTGTGTGTGTGTGTGTGTGTGTGTGTGTTTTCATGTATATCCATGTATTTGATACATATTTTCATGCATTTCCTATATATTTCATGTATTTGTATGCTTGTAAAAGGTTCAAAAACACTTGATTAACTATTTTAAGTTTTTAATTTTTCACAAGTTTTGCTTTTGGTAATTAACCGAAGCCGAACTGATAACCGACATATTCAGCAAATTAACTAATTAGTTTTGGTTATGTGTAAAAGTCGAACCAAACTGACATCTGATCACCCCTGGTTTTCAGATAATGCTTATAAGTAGCGGGAGAGAGACAGAAACAGTTAAACAACTATAAATTTACTCTATATTTAACATCCAAATAAAAAAATAAAAAAACTATTAAAGGTTAAAAAAAACTTGTCAAATAATGATATATCATCACTATGATAGTTTTACTTGTTACCCAATTCACCATATACAAGATAACATTATTCATGCAAAACTTTACATCATCTTAAGCTATCCCTTTAATCAACAATCATCCTCTGAAGACATGTTCTTCACCAGTCTTTTGATCTATTCTAGTAATCCATCGACTACACTTTCTAACCAAAGTCTTCTCCGATTCACGCTTCTTCCTTACATATGCAATATACAATCCTTGTCCCACGGGTATAACCGCGGCTCTCACAAGCCGCGATTTATCCCCAATCACCAACTCCCACCCAAACCCATTCATAAAACGTTGCCTACCATTTGTACACAACAAGACCGCCCCACGATGACTCAACTTAGCCATTCGAAACAAATCGTGCAAGTCCTTACGTCGCCCATCAACCACCATGAACTCAACCTCGGGTAGTCTTGCCATAACATCTTTAGCATCTCCCACCACCAATTCGGGGACGGGTGACCCTTGATTATTCATGGCTGACTCATACTCTAGTTTTGCACGTTTGTTTTGCACTATGCACACGTAACGTGCACCTAGGTGGCGTGCCGCGATACCCAAACCAATGCTTGTGGTGATATTGCTCCCAATCGACCATGCCTCGACGATTAATCGAGGTTTCCACCCGCCTGCCATCGCGGATATTAGCTCCACATGGTCGGATTCTGTAAACTTTTTGCACTGTGACAAATAAATAAAACAAATGAATACATGACCATACATTAATTTTTAAATTGTGTATGTATTATGAATACTTACGGTTGTGACAGTGTCTATGTAAGCTTTGGAAGCCGTATCGGGTGACCAAACCAACTTCATCGATGTTGTCTCGATGGCTAGAGATTTTTGAAAATTTGATATGAGCAAGTACTGTGGTGGTTTGTTTGTTTTTATACTTCTAAAAATAAGTTAACAAACATTAGTAGTTGTTTATAGTTGTTTATTTTTTTTTTAACGGAAGTTGTTTATTTTAATGTGTTCAATTTTCCTAGATGCTATAGTTGACAATTTACATGGTCCCACAAAATTTATCATCTTGTTAACTAATATTCATTTTATATTTAGGGGATATTTGGTTCAAAAAGTTTCATGAGATTTTGAAGTTAAAATAGTATGAACGAAGAATATGTGAATTTTAGGTGATTTGGAGGGATTTTTATGTTCTTAAAGAAAAATAACACTTAGCGAAACGTGTAGGCGTAAAATTGTTGAACCATATATGTTTGGAGCGGCGTGTTAATGCAAAGAAAATAGACTGAAACGTGAAACATAGAAAATAATAACTAAGTCGATCTATGACTAGCGTGTTCTGACAAACAGGAAAAATAGGCGTAAAAACGTTGAGCCGCAAACACACATTGCGCCGTGTATGAAAATGAATAAAATTTCATAAAAATAAATCAGTTTGAATTGCAAAATTAAATACATATTTTAAATATGAATTTAAACCAAGTAATATTTAATTCTATGTAATAGTTTATGTCAAACCTTCAGGGTAAAAGGTTTAATTACTTCATGTAAATAAAAAAATGTTTATGTTTATGTAGTCATATCATCTTGACAAATCGAAAATAAGTTATACAAATGTTAAGTTTTTAAAGATAATTCCTTGCATTAATATGCAACCCTAAATATATAAACTTCTTTTCTTTTGATATCTATCTTAACTTTTTTTACATGTTTTTTAAGTAACTAAAATACACATGGACTCATGAAAAAGTCAAAATAAACATTGAAAGCGTCTACACACCTTGAAAACCAATAAAGAAACATGTGGAGAAAGCGCAAATCATTTGCATAAATGGATGGTTTATGGGTTTACAAATTATAATTGGTTGGCATTGTGAGAAAATTTTAAAAATGGTGATGCTTTAGATCCATTCTAAGGGATCAACCTACAATTCTTTCCAATCATTTGCCATCTGATCAAGTCCAGCTTTTGTCCCCCTTGATGCCTTAGATCCATTCTAAGGGATCATAGATGCCTCAGATCCATTCTAAGTGATCATAGATGCCGCCAAACCATTCCAAGGGATCAAAGTGAAGCCGCCAAACCAGTCTAAGGAATCATTCACAATGTCATAACTTTAATTAATAAAGATTATTTAATAAAAATTAATGTTTACGATTATTTATTTTAATTTAATAAATAATTTAGGATTATTACATTACTTAATAATACTAAATTTATTTAAAACGAATAATCTTTAATGTTAATAATAGTAAATAAATGAAATAATGATAAATTTACCTTGATTTGGTACCCATGTTCAACAAATCAATGAACTTAAAGATTGGGCCAAATGGGTTTGAATTTGAATGTGGTTCTGAGTTTAAGGATTGGGAGAATGTCGAGGGAGAATATTGGAATTGGTGTTCTCGGAAATAGATTGTTTTGTAACTCGGTAGATTGTATAGCTTAACTAGTTTGAAAAAATTGTTGTAAATAAATTTGTATTATTCGTTTTAAATAAATTTATCATTATTACATTTATTTACTATTATTAAACATTAAAGATTACTCGTTTTAAATAAATTTAGTATTATTAAGTAATGTAATAATCCTAAATTATTTATTAAATTAAAATAAATAATCGTAAACATTAATTTTTATTAATTAAAGTTACGACATTGTGAATGATTCCTTAGACTGGTTTGGCGGCTTCACTTTGATCCCTTAGAATGGTTTGGCGGCATCTATGATCCCTTAGAATGGATCTAAGGCATCAAGGGGACAAAAGCTGGACTTTGATTAGATGTAGGGCTGTTCAAAACGCTCGGCGCTCGCCGATCGCTCGCCGCTCGTTCGGAATTTGCTCGGAAATTGCTCGTTCGATTTTCCGCTCGGTTGTAAATGAGCCGATCGGCTCGGTTTGTAAACGAGCCAAGCACGAGCAAAGGTCCGCTCGGCTTGGTTCGGCTCGATATAATTTTTATTAATTTATTATATATATAATTTATATATATACACATTAATTACCATTATATTTATAGTTTTATACATGTCACTCTATTGGGTTTAGCTCAATATATGTATATATACAATTATATTTAGAGTTATTAGCCTTGTCAACCCAATGATAACTTAACACTAAGTTTAATTGTAAAACCCTAAGTCGTGAAAAAAACAAGGTTGACCTCATATTCCCATTAGTTGTCCACTATCAATCATCCCCCGTTATCAACCTACGCCACAACGCGACAATTGTTATCTGTAGTATGCTCGTCACCTCACTAGCCTCAACTATAGTCTCAATATCGAACGGTCGAACCTTAGTTATCACTAGGCAGCGAGAATATTAAAGGAAACATCCCAAATTTATGGTTGTCCGAAAACATTCGCCGCTCGTCGCTCGTTCGCTGCTCGCTCGAAAAAATGTGCGCTCGAACAGTGCTCGCTCGGTTTCCCGATCGATTGTAAACGAGCCGATCGGCTCGGTTCGGTTTGTAAATGAGCCAAGCACGAGCAAAGGTCCGATCGGTTCGGCTCGGCTCGTGAACAGCCCTAATCAGATGGCAAATGATTGGAAAGAAGTGTAGGTTGATCCCTTAGAATGGATCTAAGGCATCACCATTTTTAAAATTTTCCCACAATGCCAATTAATTATAATTTGTAAACCCATAAGCCATCAATTTATGCAAATGATTCAGAAAGCGACTGGCTATCTAGATAGTTTTACTCACACGGAGAATACATGTATGTAAGGACTTCACTCATGGAGGAAACGTCTAACCCCCAACGGCTAGGGACCCGATGAAGCGTGTGTGTAACCTTTTTTTGCTTTTTTTCCTAACGTTTTTTAATGGACATAGCTTTTTTCGTACGGTAATATTTTTTCAAAGATATTATACCAAATTAAAGATCATTTTATTCTCTTTATTGGTTTATGTTTTTTTTAATGTCATATATCATATGAAAATTTTATGAAAAAAAGGAAAATGCTATACATACGCTTCCTCCATGTGAAGTCGCTGTATAGATGCTTCAATTTTTATTTTTGTGGTTTTATGAGTCAATTTGTATTTTAGTGATTTCACTTTTTTTTACTTTGATTCATCTTCATACTTTTCTAAGTTTGTCTTTGTGGATAGATACTTAAAAGTACGATCAATATCAGTGGCGGATCTAGAAACATTTTTCAGTAGTAACGTTTTTCATTTTTTTCATTTAGTAGTAACGTTTTCCAAATTTCGTAAAAAAAAAACCAAATTTTCCACTAATTTTCCACTACGCGCGCCAAGTTGAGCCGCAACGTCCGCACCCCCTGCTAACAAGCTACATCCGCCCCTGATCAATATACAACTCAAACTCTAATAGTTTTCTACAGTCAGAGACGTTAATACCTGTATATTTATATATTAAAATATCCAATCAAGTTTTAATTCAATGTATTTGAATTATTTTCTGTACGTGTTAATCAACTTGATCTTGTTGTAAACTGGAAATCATATCGTGGTTGCTTTAATATAATCAAGAAAAGTAGATGATTTGTATACCCTCTTATCATCTTCATACATCATTTTGGTAATTTAAATTTTAAAATGTATACTCAAAACAGTTGACTTTAGTATAATGGTTTTATATATATGTACGGATGTTTAAACTAAGGTGTCGCACATTTATTAAAACTATTAGATTAGATTAGATTATTTATATATAAACTACTAGATTTTATCCCGGGAGCGTCCCGGGGTTGAAAAATATAACAATTAAAATAATACTAATAGTAATCGTAATAATTATTACTCTTGTAATTAAATAAATAAAAAAATAACTTTGCTATAAGGTGACACCATGTGTTGCAGTGTTGCGCAATTCTTTCTCCTAGCTTCTCTTGATGAAGTATACCTATGCCTCTTTAGAAGAGTAAAATTCCAATGAAAGCATGTCGATTGGCCTGAATTTCAATATCGTAGATAAGAACCTGATTTAAAAGAAAAAACATGATTAATGAATAACCTGAACACTTTGTTTTTTTTTTCCTGTATGAACGAAACCCCACAAAAAATAGTCGTTTTTTTCTCCGTTTTTATATAGCACTATGGTACTCGTTGGAAAGATAATAAAACGCTCGTTAATTTGGTGTAATTTTTTTCTCTAAAAAATCTCGTATATAAAAGATATTAACGTTTAAAAATTATGGGAGAAAACATAAGAGAGAAAAATTTAAATTTGTTTTTAAATTCTTTTTTCTTAAAATAACTCAATTTAATTTTAGTAGATTAGGTTTTATATTATTATTTATTTTTTTTAATTTGCCACATGGCATGACACATGGCACACTCAAGGAGGAGAATGCTTCATTGAGTGACATGTCATTAAAATTGCTTTCTTTTATTATATATATAGATGCTATCATGCAAATGTTCTGAGTTTGTCACGTTAATACATTATACATGGTCGATCTGAAGAGCAAGAAGAAACTGTTAGGTGGGGCTGAGACGCGAATCGAGTAAGTCGTCTCCAACAATCTAGTTAGCTAGATCAAGGCGGACCATGCCCGTTCCCAAAAACTCTAAAAAAATTTTGGCCCAAGCGACATAAAAAAAATGGGTCCAAAACATTAGTAAAGAGGGAATAAACTAATAAAAATAGGATCTTGGAAGACCGGGCCCGAGCCGTGGTCCACCCGGCCCCTCTGTCCTGTGTAACACTTTAAGGTACTTATGTGGTTAGCATGCAAACATATCCTTTAAATTTCGATATATTGTGAAAAATGGTTAGGAGGATGAGCATCGACTTTTAGATTCGTAACCAACTGATGCGATGGTGAACTGTTGGCTTATTCGGGGACCTCCTAAAGGATGTTTAAATGGGTTAACTCAATAGACGGTTATGCGATCAACCTTAGTAAGCTTGGATCTTTGCGAGAAAGGTTCGTATCGGGCCTAGGAGGTTTTAGCTCTAAGCATAATCTCTCTTTGAACTAATGTTTTAAAACTAGATCAGTTATCAAATGTTCACTCTATCAGTCTTGAGAAGCATATGATGTTATAAACAGTGGTGAAGCTTGGTTTTGAAATCGGTGGGGGGCCGGACTCAAATTTTTTTGATCGGGTAGTGGAAAATTGGCGGGGGCGGACTCAACCCGGATGCAATTTATCTACTAAAAATCGCAAATTTCCACTACTGCGCCAAAAAACAGGGGGGCCAAGGCCACCCCTGGCCCCAAGTAACATTCGCCCCTGGTTATAAATACTTCAATAATAAAAGTTAAAGAAAATTTAAAAACATACCTTACATATAAAATAGAAGAAAAAAAAATGTAAGTATAAGAATATAAATTACAATTATGATGGTATGTATGTATTTAATTACAGTTTATGTTTTTGTATTTTGATCTTTTTAAGTTCTATGTAAAAAGTGTCTATGAATCTATGATTAAATATTTGAAATAATAGTCGTGTCACCATTCAATCTCCAGTTCTCCATCTAAGCATTATGTTTAAGTTGTTGAATTGTCGCAATTATAATTTTTTCAAAATTTTTGATGAGTGTATTATTAAGAAAATAATACAAGAACCACGTAGATCATTTTTTTTATTTACATTGATGCCATAATTTAATACACAACTTAGACATCAATTGCAACATCTTTGACTATTTTATTGCAACTTGCATGCAAAAAAAAATGTTTATAACTTAAAAAATAAGAATAAAACAAAGTAATAACCGCCTCATAGCTATGTTTTTATAGATAGTTTAACTCACATGGTATTACATGTCATCAATTTTGTCGATATGATATATTATAAAAGGAGTAATCCAATATATATGATGTTACAAGTTGCCTAAGTAAATTCAAGTGGCCATTAAATTAATAATATAATACCATTATATTGTATCGGTTTTCAACTCTTGTGATGATCAGTGATTTGTATTACCTCTTATCATCCAAGTACATCAAATCAATTTTTTATTAAACGACTCTTTTTATATTGCAACAAGTACAACGACCATATCTGTCCATCTTTTTTAGAAACACTAGTTAGTTATTTTGTAACAACAAAAAATATTAATCTTTTACAAATGCGAGTATACTTTAAAATTTACTCTTGTTATAACAAATTAAATGCTGAAAGCTTGCTTGATCAGGTAACTGATGACCATCTACACGAACGTACGTGACGTTTGTTATGATGTGTTGGACATATAGTTATGACATGAAACTTATAGTTAAAAACCGTCGTTGGTCACTAAGCACTATACAATTGGGAGACCGTAACCAGTGGCGAAGCTTGGACAAAAATATAAAAGGTAGGGTCCACTAGAGTTATTTATTTGTTTAATAGAAATGGTAGTTTAGTTATTTCACACCCATTTAACTGGATAATTTAACCTCCGTCCACTCCAAGGACTATCCGAGTTAAACAATGTCAAAACGTGAGGAC
>JAUTDX010002328.1:0-37833 GCA_030844895.1 Ambrosia x helenae | reverse complement strand
AAATATTGTTCAACTTTCTAATTTTCTACACATATACTTGGAAGTTTTATAAATACTTTGGTATTTTTAATACACAACTTGGTAACTTTATATATAAAAATTCTCCAACACTTTTATTATTCCCATTTATATAAAGTGTTCATTTTTTATATAAGTTCTCCCAAGTTTTTTTAATTTATCTAACATTTTTTTTTATAAAAACCTTTGTTTTTATTCCTATCCATATGTTAGAAAGTCCATATTTTTTTAAAACTCTATTTTATAAAAAATGCACTTTTATACCAAAAATACATGTGTATGGTTACTTGTATTTACCAAATCTACCTTGGAAATTATTATTTATACTTTTGACACCAAACTTTCCATAGTTTTATTTTTGAGACTCAAATTTCTAAAAATATCAATTTTAGTCCCTCAACTTTTAAGGTTACAAATATAGTCCTTTAACTTATAAAAGTTGCATTTTTCCATTCTATCTTTCTAGATTAGCATTTTCCTACTAACTAGTAGACTTTAATGGATCATTTTTGCAATGTTAGATCATTTTTCATGTTTCAACATTTTTATTAGTCTCTTATATCATCTCATTAAGGCTACTAATAAGTGTAATTTGTGTATTTTGTCCAACATGTCCAAATTATATATTTCAAGTTAGTAGATCACCATATTTTTTATTATTTCACACTAGGTTAACACCATTTTAGTCTTTAAAAATCATATGTTTTATCAAAAAAAACTTGTTCAAGTTCATCCCTTGTACAACTTGCTTCAAGCTAATAAACATAAATTTTTAAAGACAAAACGAGATCAAGAATACTTACAGCTAGCACAAGGCTAAGGAAGCTTTCAATGCTTGATTTTGATGAGGTTTAGTATGTTCTTCCTAAGTGGTTAAGCTCCAAGCTTGAAACACACAATGGGGGTTTGGAAGATGGATGTTTATAAGTGATTTGGAAGTGTTAAAACTTGAAAGAAATGTGTGTGTGTGTGTGTGTGCTTGAAACCTCACGGCCACAAAGAAAAGAAAAGAAGAGCTTTTGGTTCAAGTGTTAAGCTTTGATATATTTATTATATCATAAGTAATCTTGCAAGATTTAGAAAAGATACAATAGATCCATTACTAGATTTAATTCTTATATAAAAGGGAAATGTATGTACTAGGTAGATTGAGTTGAATCTTGGTGGATTGTTTAAGTGTGTATGTGGCCGTGAGTTTCAAAGGAAAAGAGGTGGATTGCTTAGATTTCTCAAGACATTATAATCTCTAATAATGATATCATATACACATACCATACCTTCCATGATCTTCACTAGATCATTAGTACAAAAATTAGGATTTTAAACATGGGAAGGGGGTGGCCGGTTTTGGGTGGGTGTTTGTGGGGTCCACAACACAAAATATTTGCTACAATATATGTTAAGTTTAATCCTTTAACGTTTGGGTGTCGTTCGGGTATTTTTCGGACTTTAATCGCGTGTTATTCGGACATTAAAAGTGCCTCTAAATAACCCTTAAACATAGCCTAGTTTAAGTGTTGATTGTTTATTTAGGCTCTGTCGGGTGAAATTATAAGTTATACGCGTACCGGGTGCGGTACGCGCACTTTATTCGTTACCGGGAGATTTGTATGTAAAGTTTTCACTTATGGTTTTGGAGTTCCAAAACACATTATATTTATGTGAAAATACCCTTTATTTTATATCCTGGGTGTCCGGGATCCTTTTCGTTTATTTAATTTTTTTTACCGGGTAATCACCAACGTCCATACCGGATAAGTTTATTCGCACATGATCCTATCATGTTTTACCATTAAACGTGTGCATTTCTATGCATAATATGGGAATTTACTATTCTCTAAGGCCTCAGTTAAACAATCAACACGTATTTACACAAAAATTACGTCAATTTCACATTAATTAATTAGTACGGATTTACCTTATTTTTGCCAGGTTGTTACATTCTCCCCCCGTTAAGAGAATTCCGTCCCGGAATTCAGTTTGAGTTCTCCGGTACAGGGGCTTCTCGAATAGGGCGGTATATTTCTGCTTCATCTGGTCCAGCCTTTCCCACGTGAACTCCGGTCCACGCTTGGCATTCCAACGCACCTTGACCAACCTGATCTTACTGCGTCTAAGTTCTGGACCTTTCAATCAGTCACTTCGATCGGTTCCTTGACAAAATGTAGCTTGTCGTCAATGTGGATTTCGTCAGCAGGGAGAATAAGGGTCTCATCGGATAGACACTTTTTCAGATTTGACACGTGGAATGTGTCATGTATCCCGCTAAGCTCTTGAGGTAGTTTGAGCTTATATGCCACTGGGCCTACTCTTGACAGAATCTCGAAAGGACCAATATATCGTGGATTCAACTTTCCACGCTTTCCAAAACGTGCGACACCTTTCCAAGGTGACACCTTTAGTAGGACCCTGTCTCCGACTTGAAATTCCAAAGGCTTACGCCTCATATCCGCATAACTTTTCTTTCGGTGGCGGGCCGTTTTGAGACGTTCTTTTATCAAAAGATTTTTATCCGTCGTCTCTTGAACAATTTCGGGCCCCGTAAGTTGTTTCTCTCCGACTTCAGCCCAACATAGCGGAGATCTACACTTACGTCCGTACAGAGCTTCAAAAGGTGCGGCTTGAATACACGTATGGTAGCTATTATTATACGAGAATTCCACTAGTGGCAAGTGCGTGTCCCAATTACCACCGAAATCGATTGCGCACGCCCCGTAACATATCTTCCAAGGTTTGGATGGTTCGTTCACTTTGACCATCGGTTTGGGGATGATATGCGGTACTCATGTCTAGGGGTGTTCACGGTTCGGTTTCAAACCATGAAACCGTCCAAACCGGGCATCGGTTTGGTTTCACGGTCGGTTTTTTACTTAACTTTTGGTCGGTTGGTTTCAATATTTTCAAACCGTGGCTATCGGTTTGGTTTACGGTTTATACAAAAAACCAACCGTACAAAACCGGACCGGACCGTAAGAATTTATTATGATAAATATTTCATAGTATATGTATATGTATATTATAAGATATAGGTTAAAATAAAATAATTTTAATTCTAATTAAAACCAAAGTATCAAAAGTGCATTCTAAATTATCAACAGCTTCCATTTTTCCTATAAGAATAATAAGACATTAGACTTAAAAACAGTTTTAAAATCCAGACCTTTGACTCTCTTTTAGTTAAGACTTAGAGAGAAGATGAACACAACAAATGTTAAGTTTCATGTTCTTTTTTTGTTCTTACGCAAAAAACTTGAAATGGAAAAACAAGATATTAAAGAGCTCAAACCGTGAAACCAAACCGAAACCGAAACCAAACCGTTAATAATGGTTTGGTTTGGTTCGGTTTAGAAGTTCTATGGTTCGGTTCTGGTTTACAAATATCAAAAACCATTACTCGCGGTTTGGTTTACGGTTTGATATAAAAACCGCGAAAACCGGACCGTGAACACCCCTACTCATGTCTAGGCGAGTACCGAGGGCATCGTTCAAGCTTTCCCAAAACCTTGAGGTGAAACGACTATCTCGATCGGAGATAATGGATATAGGCACACCATGTTTAGACACCACTTCCTTGATATACAAACGGGTCAATTTTTTCCAATCCATTCGTTTCACGGATTGGAAGGAAGTGTGCGGATTTTGTCAATCGATCAACAATCACCCAAATCATATTATGGCCGCTCGTTGTCCTGGGTAACTTAGAAATGAAATCCATGGTAATTTGTTCCCATTTCCATTCTGGTATTTCCGGTTGTTGGAGAAAACCGGACGGCCTTTGGTGTTCGGCTTTAACCTTTGCACAATTTAAACAACGTGCAACATACGCCGCTATGTCTCTTTTGAAATTCGGCCACCAATAATGTTCTTTTAAATCATGAAACATTTTATCTGCGCCTGGGTGGACAGAATATCGAGAGCTGTGAGCTTCAGCCAAAACCAGCTCACGTAAGCCACCATATAAAGGTACCCAAACTCTATTCATGAAATATAGAGTTCGATCCGCTTTAGGCTCCAATGAGTCAACCATTTTTTCCAGCCTTTCATTTCTAACATTCTCGGGCCTAAGCGCATTAATTTGGGCCTCACGGATCCGATCCGTTAAGTTCGTGTGAATAGTTAGACCCAAAGAGCGTACACGTAATCGCTTAACCCGTTCCTTACGACTTAAGGCATCCGCTACGACGTTTGCCTTTCCGGGATGATATTTGATTTCACAATCATAATCATTCAACAATTCAACCCATCTCCGTTGGCGCGCATTCAAATCCTTCTGATAAAAAATGTGTTGCAAACTCTTATGATCAGTGAAGATCGTGCACTTGGTGCCATAAAGATAATGCCTCCAAATTTTGAGAGCAAACACTACTACACCCAATTCCAAATCGTGCGTAGGGTAGTTCTTCTCATGAATCTTCAATTGTCTGGAAGCATATGCAATCACCTTTTCCCGTTGCATCAACACGCAACCCAAACCTTGATGCGAAGCATCACAATAGACCACGAAATCTTCAGTACCATCGGGTAGTGATAGTATTGGAGCGCCGCATAATTTCTCCTTCAACGATGGAAGGCCGACTCTTGTTTCTCGGTCCACTTGAACTTTTTATCCTTTTGGGTGAGCTTAGTCAAGGATTGTGCTATCTTAGAAAAATTCTCAATGAATCTTCTATAGTAACCCGCAAGGCCAAGAAATTGTCGTACTTCATTAGGAGTTTTGGGTGCCTCCCAATTTTTGATTGCCTCGATCTTGGCGGGATCGACATGTATGCCTTTTCCGTTCACCACGTGGCCTAAGAAATGAACCTCTCGGATCCAAAAGTCACATTTTGAGAATTTGGCATAGAGCTTCTCCTTGCGCAAAAATTCCAAAATTGAACGAAGGTGATTTTCATGATCCTTTTTGGTGTGAGAATAGATCAATATATCATCAATGAACACAATGACGAACTTATCCAAGTACGGCTTGCATACACGATTCATCAAGTCCATGAAAACTGTCGGTGCGTTAGTTAAACCAAACAGCATCACCAAGAACTCATAATGACCATAACGAATCCTAAAAGCTGTTTTTGGTACATCTTCCTCTTGGATACGAAGTTGATGGTAACCGGATCGTAGATCGATCTTGGAGTAAAAACTATGGAGTTGATCGAACAAATCGTCAATCCTGGGGAGGGGATAACGATTCTTAATGGTTAACTTGTTCAACTCCCGATAATCGATGCACATGCGAAAAGTGCCATCTTTCTTTTTCACAAATAAGACAGGAGCTCCCCAAGGTGAGAAACTCGGTCTTATGAAACCTTTATCCAATAATTCCTGCAATTGATTGGATAGTTCCTGCATTTCGGATGGAGCTAAGCGATATGGCGATCGCGCTACAGGAGCAGCTCCAGGAACAAGGTCGATACGGAACTCGACTTGTCGAGGTGGTGGCAACCCCGGCAAATCTTCAGGGAACACATCAGGAAAATCTCTCACTATCGGAATATCTTCAAGCTTTCGCTCGTCGGCTTTCTTATCTACCACATGTTCCAAGAATGCGATAAGACCCTTTCGCAAGCACTTCTGAGCCTTCATGCTCGTAATAATTCTCAATGGCGTCCCACGCCTTTCCCCTTGTATCAAAAGAGTTTCACCACTCGCGAGAGGAAGTTGAATTATTTTATCGTCACAAACAACGACTGCGCGGTGTGTAGATAACCAATCCATGCCAACGACTATGTCAAAACTACCCAATATTACTGGTAAGAGATTAATACTAAACTCGTGCCCACAAAGATTCAATCTACAATCTTTCGCCACTTCACTCGTTTCTATAGTTTTACCATTTGCCAGTTCTATAGAATAAGGTGTATCTAGCTTACTAGTTTTCAACCCAAGTAATCGTTTAAAATCAACAGATACGAAGCTAAAATCGGCACCAGTATCAAATAAAACAGAAGCATAATGGTTGTTAAGAGGGAATGTACCGGTGACCACATGAGGGTCCTGTCGTGCGTCACCAGCACCAATCACGAATGCCCTTCCACGTGCCTGAGTGTTCAGTTTCGGGCAATCCCTCTTCCAGTGATCGGGCGACCCACATGCGAAGCATGGCCTCGCTCCTCCAGTTTTGGGTGCTCCCGACCTACATTCTTCTGTTTTGTGCCCGTACGGCGGCACTTCCCACAGATAACCTCATTACTCCTTCCCTGATAACCCGTCTTCTTTTCATTCCCACGACTAGTTGCCACATAACCTTTACCCTTCTTATTAGAACTCCCAGTTGACCTATCTTTCTTCCCTTCGCTTCTCTTCCTTTCCCAAACTTTGACCGATTCCACTGCTCACTAGACCCGACACCCGAATTTGAACCCAGATTCTTTCCCTCAACACTGCTAGTCTCCGAAATCTTCAATCCCGAAACCTTTCGAATTAGAGTGCCCATTCGGATGGCATCTTCTGTAAGGCTTAGAGCAAGGTCAATGGCCACATGCATAGTCGTGGGCTTAGAGGAGGTGACCATGCTACGAATCTGAGGTGCCAACCCGAATAGGTACCGCTCAATTTTCTTATTCTCCGGCGTAACCAGCCGGGGAACCAACCTAGAAAGGTCATGGAATCTGGACGTATAACCTATCACGTCTGCTCCTACCATTGTGAGATTCCAGAATTCGGATTCGATCTTTTGACTTCGCTTGCTGGGCGGTATTCAGCGATCATAAGTTCTTTCAGTTCCACCTAAGAGAGAGAATACGCTGCATCATCTCCCAACGACTGGACCTGGTTGTTCCGCCAAGTCAGTGCCTGGTCCAAAAACAGATTGGTGGAGTACATCACGAATTGCCTAGGAGTGCAACCACTGATGCGAATTACCGCCTCGGTCTTTTCAAACCATTTGATCAGGCCGACGGAGCCTTCGGTCCCACTGAAGTTTAGGGGTTTACAGTCCATAAATGCCTTGAACGTGCAACCACGTTCACGTGAGGCGGTTTCTGCAATAATAAGATAACATGTTATTATGGAATAGGGGTATTATGACAAGCTCCCAACATTTCACTTTTTCATAAACCTCTTACCAGTGGGGGAGGGCTCACGGCGGTCACTCCCAGTTCGATCTCTTGATCCATCAGTACGTGCGGCGTTGTTTTCTGCGATAGCTCGGGCTACGCGCTCCGATATTAGTTGTTCTAGTTCAGCGGGGGTTGTAGGCAATCCATCATTGCCTGTGTTACTTCGCGTGGCCGGTGCCATTATACTTCAATAATAATTATCAAAGGTTAATTCGACGAACATTTATACAAATTTTGTCATACGCAAGGCATAAGTAACAACACATCACATGAACATAGCCGACAATATGACATCACAATACCAACCACAATCCACACAATATAGAATGAATAATAACCACAGACAATCACAAGATGTATAATGTAATAACAACATATTTTACCATAATAATAACATGATTTTTCATTAATTTCAACCACGAGTACATTAATTGTTCAATAACAACAAAAATGGTGGGTAACATCATCCCACTTACATCGTTTTTGAAATATAACCAAAAGATCATACTACTTACTGGCACAACCCGCCAGGATAGGTAAAATGCAAAAGAAAGCTATCACTACATCCTGCCTGCTGCTGTACAGTCGCCGTGGTGTCCCTGTGACAGTCGTATCACTGAGGTGGTGGTGGGGGGTACTGGTACTGGGGCGCGCTTGTGCTGATGGCCATGCTAATGGCCATAATACGGTCGTACAGGAACTACCGGTGAGCAAAGTGTGCGTCACCGGTGATGCCACAAAGAGCATCCATGCTAAGTAACTCCTCCGCATAATGCGCCAGCACATCCCTGGCGTCAATGATCCTCGCCCACATGAGGCGTGCCTAGTGGTCCATATGTGTCACGGTGCGCTGCACCGTGTCCGCAAGAGTCTGGAAATCACTCTCCAGAGATATCAAGGTAGACCAGGCGGGTCCGGGGAGAGGGGCCATCCCGAAGGGCTGCGACGGCCCGGGCATATCAGGGTATGTCGGCTGTGAAGGGCCGACAATGTCCGGTACGAGGGGTGGTAGAGGTGCAAAAGGCAGGGAAAAACCCATCAGCTTGGGGGTGAAAGAGGGTGGCATCATGTATGGGTCTCTTGCACCCAAAGCATAAGGTGCAGGTGGTGGTATCATGGGTATAACGTGGACTGGGGGTAGCATGGGTAGAGTGGGGATGGGTAAGACCATAGATGTTGTGGATGGTAACATCGGCTCTGCAAGTGGAGCTATGAGAGACTGTGTGGTGACCGCCCACTCTGGGGTGGACACCACCACGGTGGGTGTAGCAGGACTGGCTGTGGCAAAAGCAGTCATGCCCGCCCTGTGCAGCTCGGAGCTGCGGGCAGAGCTACCCTCTAATATGTTCCTGGCAGATGCCGGCACATTGTGCGGTAAAGGCTCGGGAAGGGCAAGAGGAGCTGTAGGTGTAGCTGGGGCGGCCTCAGAAACTGGAGCAGCAGGCTCCTCATGGTCCGGGGATGGGGCAGGCAGGGCAGCAGGGGCAGGCAACCCCAAGATGGCTCAAGGCAGTGGAACAGAGTACCATACATAATCAGGGCCAAAGATAGTGGGTACTACAGATGCTACGGACTCCTCGAGATCCATGCGGCCCTCTGGATGCTTGGGCTTCAAGAACCCAGCATACCATCCTCTTACTAGGGGTACTAACGCTCTACCCATAGGGAGCCGTATGTATGGGGGGTGGACATGTGGGTGGTCAATGTGTGCCTGGGGGTCATAGGGCGACTCGACAGTCTTAGACTGGGCTGGGACTGGACGTGAAGGGCTTGCGCATCCTGCAGGGAAGTCCCTGACAGCTGGGATGGGTGAGGTGGTACGGGGGCTACGGGAAGTGGGACCACAGGTAAGTCAACGTGTGGTGCCTCGGCTAGTGGCTCGCCGGTAGCAACGGCCGGGGATGTGACTGAATCGGAGTCAGGATCATCCATGGCTGGGTCCTCCTCCCCGTCCTCACTGGGATCGGTCTCCTCTAAACTCTCGTCATCCGCATCCTCTGCGGTGGCCTCCATGTCCATAGGCTCTATCTCTGGGTCGAGGACTACGATCTCGACGGGCGCGGCCGGTAGCGCGTCGATAATCTGGATGCTACTATCATAGCTAGGGTCGGGTACTACACTACCCTCAGCTGACATTTCCTGGCAAAAAGAATCGTACTAATATATATGAATTATCAATTAGAAAGTTAAGGCGTATATCTAGCACAACCTTCCTAACTTCTAATGCTAACGTAAACATATATTGACACCCATGGCTGGCTTGGTCGGCATCTCCCCATATACCATGTTCCTTTCTTTTTTTGGAAAAAAATTACTTTGTTACGTTTTTATATTTTAGAAAACGTTATCCTTTGAACCAAATCTGGTTATAGTCTAGATTTTCAAAAATACTAGTTCGCTATAACCTTGGCTCTGATACCACTTTCAGTCACACCACGCCAATGGCGGAAACACGTGGCGCGACGGTTCAATGGTATAAAGTCAAGATTAACGCAAACTAGAAGTAATTAATCAAAAGGGATCATTTATTGATACGTCGATACCAAGTTTAAAGTTTACATGTTCAAAAACCAAATTGTTTTAATACATCAAAGGAGGTTTCCAAAATATATCCCAATACTTTGGGAAATAATAACGAAACCCCTCCCAAATTATTCGACGTTAAAGAAGGAGATCCCGCGACCCACTAGCCATGTCATCCTCCATCCTTCATTTACCTGAAAGATATGTTTAAAAATCGTCAATATATAAATATTGGTGAGTTCACAGGTTTTAGTTTACAAAACTTTACTTTTTGGGAAATACCATGTTATGACTATTATAGGAGTTGCAAATTCCTATAATCTACTTGAGCCCATAACCAAACCAAGACTAATGATAATGCCCCGCTCCAAGTCGTTTCTCGGTATCCAACGACTTAATTTCAGAATATGTGCACCCCTGGCATACGCCGATGCATAATCGACGCTATCTATTAGGGGTGGGCCTTGTCAGGCACCAATAGTACTATCCAAATATTCCTTCGGTTTCATTTCCCTGAATTAATGGTTACAAAAGAGAGGACTCAACCCCGAGTGGCGATCACAACTCAAGTAATTATCATGTCATACATTTTCCTAACATATCTTTCCCCCAAAAAAACGTAAAAATAGTTTAAAATGGGTCCGTGAAACTCACCTCAGTCAAGTGCACGGGCCTGAGTAGAGAATAGTATGCTCGAGGTCAACACCTACAAACGTCCTAGACGTATAAGCCACTAAACCTATAGTGCATGTGCTTCGGCAAGTTATACACCCAACTCCCAAACCACGAATTAATCCAATTCCCCGTTTAATTAAACGTGTATTCTAGGTCGTTGGTGATGGATTACCCTTTCTTACTAGTTACTTATATTCTCATTAGTATTTCTTTAACTTGTATTATATTATCCTCGACTCGACTTCACTTAACGTATAATTATTTCCCATTAAATAATTATACTTAAGATCGTATCGTTCGATATAATTTTTTTTTACCACTCGACACGACTCACTTTACCGTATATTTATTTTCCCATTTAAATAAATATACTAGGATCTTGCCGTTCGATAATATACTTTTAATGCTCGACACGACTCACTTTACCGCCTATTTATTTTCCCATTCAAATAAATATATTAAGGTTTTGTCGTTCGATGATATTTATATATATATATATATTGTTTTCTTCGCTCGACTCGACTTACCTCCCCGTATATTTACTTTCCCATTAAATAAGTATACTAAGATTTCGTCGAGTCGAATATATATATATATATATATATATATATATATATATATATATATATATTCCTTGTTAAGTCCATACACTTGTTTAACGTTCAATCGTTAGATTATTCTAGTTATTTTTCTCCACGAATATTTTCCAACACTTAGGAAAGTGTTATGTAATTTTTCACCCAAGTTATATATATTTTAACTCTTTAAAATATATTTATACTCATCTTGACGTAATGATATTTTTCTCGTTCGTCCTTTTTTTACGTCTTCGTTCGTTAACACGTCCAAGTCCGATTACTGAACTTATATATATATATATAGGGTAGGGTTCAAATAGGAACCATACCTTAAGTAGGAACTATAGGAACCAATCTTAGCCATTGATCTCTAATGGCATGATTGTAAATAAATAAAACATTAATTAATCTTTAATTAAATCAAGGGGCAATGTGGTAATTGTATATTGACTATTAACAACACATGTTTAATTAGTTTCCTTTTATTTTCAATATAATCACATTATTTTAGCAAATCAGTTATTTTTCTTCGTTGATCATTGCAATTGTACAAAGATGTATATGAACAGACATTACACATGTATATATTAAGATATACATTGGTGTATATCAGTTTCTTTTTTTTCTTTCATTAATCATCATCAACACAGATAGATATACATTGGTGTATATCCATTTTTTTTCCAGCTTACATGACTATAATTTGGACACACATATACATTAGTGTATATATTTGTCTAAATGTAAGGTAAATACACCATAGTACGTAGATGTTGAGGTTTCTTCCTTTTTATATATGAACGAAATATACATTGGTGTATATCTAGGCTGGAACGTATATGAAACTGAATACACCTGTGTATATGCATTACACCAATTGAACATTTGAACACTGTACAATAATTTTACTATAATAATTCTGTGTATATTCATTACAATAATTGTAATACAACATGAACAAAAAGTTAAATACAAAAAACTAATATGGTATACAGTTTGCAAAGATATACACCATAGTACGTTTTGTATGTTTTTTTATTCGTCTTCCACTGCGACGTCAACTCGTCAAGTACACCAAGAAAAACCAAATTGATAAATCAATAATAAATATTATCATTTATTTACTAATACAAATAAGACTTTAATAGAAATCAATAATAAAAAATTACCCGGTTCAACCCACTTATTTACACCTTTGCCACTGGCCCTCGTCTTCTTCACAGCCTCTAATTCCATAGCCGTCGCCTTCGTTGCATACGTGGCAAACGTAACCTTTTTTCTTATCAGCATAATCTGTAAACATATTATATTTGATACTCAAGACCCAAATATTAATTATTCTAAAGATCATCGTAGCAAAGGATATAAAAGACCTGACGGTGTGTATGAGATATGGAGGAGATGATGAGGGATAAGAGATGAATCTTTAAATGGAGAAATGAATTAGGGTTTTGATTAGGAGAGAGTATATGTAATTACACTTATACCCTTTAGATCAAAATCAAGGATGGATGGCTAGGATTGGTTCCTAAGGTACTTAACTAGGTTGGTGGTTCCTAATTGATCTAAATTATATATATATAATATATATATATATATATATATATATATATATATATAGGGGGAGGATAAATTGAAAACCCACTCGAGTTAAGAAAACTATGAAAACCCTTGTAAAAACCATCTAAAAGTTTTTATTTTTTTTTTGAAAAAAATACACAAGGTAACATACATGTATTAAAGCGTTTTGGGCCAAAAAAATAAAAAAAGTGCCGATTGGATATTTTAAAAAAAAATAAACAAAATTTGCACTGTTACATATGTAACAACTGATGTTACATACGTAACAGAGCTGTTACATATGTAACAGCACAAACTTTGTTTATTTTTTTTTAAAGTATTCTATCGGCGCTTTTTTTATTTTTTTTGCCCAAAACGCTTTAATACATGTATGTTACCTTGTGTATTTTTTTCAAAAAAAATTAAAAAATTTTAGATGGTTTTTACAAGGGTATTCATAGTTTTCTTAACTCGAGTGGGTTTTCAGTTTATAATTTCCCTATATATATATATATATAGGGGAAAGTTAAATTGAGAACACCTATATTTCGTGCGAACCGTGAGAACGGCATCTAAAACCATTCAAATTCAAAATTTCTTTTTACACTTATCTTTATTAGTAAAATACAATCCCAAAAACACAATTTACGACGTAAAAATTCAAACGTATACGAAAATAAATTGTTTTTACACATGTGTAAATTTACTGTTTATACATGTGTAAACTGTTTCATTTACACATGTGTAAAAAGTTAATTTGAAAGTGTTTTTGCAAGAAAAGATGTATTATTTGGAAAGAAAATTCATTTATTAATGTTGTATTTTGATTATGATGAGGTTTGTATTAAAAAAAATTGATTTTGATTGATTTTTTACTTGTTCTCACGGTTCTCACTATATTTAGCGTTCTCAAGATAACCCTCCCCTATATATATATATATATATATATATATATATATATATATAGGGGAGAGTTTAAATGAGAACACTCATCTTTTGTGAGAACCATGAGAACAAATCTCAGCCATTCAATTTTATTCATGGTGTTTTAACTAAAAGGTTAAATATGTAATTTGACAATTCACAATCTTCTCTTCTAGATCTAGTATTACCCAGGATCTTCATTACGATCAAGTAGGTTTTGTCAATACTTCATAAGCACACCATCTCTGATACCATTCTTCAATCGATTATTGGTCAGCTGATTGTAGATTCACAGATCTTCATTGATTTTGTTCCTAAATATCCAGGTATTGTTCTTCAATCGTTCTTTCCTCAATCGATTTTTGATTTACTAATTTGAGACGATTTTCTTTATATAATATGTAGGTTTTTGTTTTTGTTGAATTACTTGATTAATTCTTTCATCTTTTCCATGTAGTTATCTTGATTTGTTGGAATTTAGGGGAAAAATAGGAGCATGGAAAGGAAACAATAATCATTTCTTGGTGCACATAACCTGTTTGTTAAAATGCTAAAGTGAGTTTCTTGCTTTGTTTCTAAATGCATGGTTCAAATGAAGTTCTGGTGGTCAAAAGTTGTATATAACTTCAATATCCTAATTGCTAAAGCAACTTTTAAACCAATTTTTGTTTATGTAAGTAGCACATTCTGCAATATCAAATGTTCCTGACCAAAAAAAGGGTTAAATGTGGAGAGTGGTTCTAGTTCTCATGTTGCAATGACCCATGAATAGTAATATTTTTTACTTATTACTATCAAAATTGATACTGAGTTTAAGTTTTCAGTTTTTGAGTAAGGGTTATGAATTATTTTAAAAATTTTAATGAATTAATATAGCATGAGTAAAGCTTAGTACTATGTCTGACTTTATAAGTCAATGGGTGGAACTATTTATGAATGAAGGTATAAGTGACAGGTTTTGGATGTGTTCCACTTGCTAGGTACATTTGACACGGTAGATGAGGCGACCTGTGCTTATGATGCTACGAGAAGGCAACTAGATGATCAAAGGCTAGGACCAACTTTGATACATTGATACACTTTTTGGTATTCCTATTGTCTACATCATCGAAAACGGAAGGAAGAAAGAAAATGTTTGACAGCAAAATTGGGAAAAGTTAATGCGAATGAATACAAAAATCAGTTCAACCATTTTCGATTTGCAAATACCTTTTTCCGCAGTTGGTGATGGCAATTTGCATACTAATGTTTCAACTTCTTACTGAGATTAATTCTATTTTGTTCTATAGATGACCGATAAATTGGCGCGTAAAGTTTTGTTCATTGGCGAAGGCATTCAAATGATTATATGTCAGGTAACGGGTCAAACAAAACTGATTAGCTAAAAAAATAATGGGTCAAACGAATTGAATTACTTTCAGAGTGTATGTTTATCACATACAACCCCAAAATTCAATTTATTACTACCATAATTCTGTTTAAGTTACTGTATTTAATGTGCTGTTTATTTAAGTATAAGGATTACTCGCTTCATTCTGTTTTGTTGAAGATTAAAACTTTCATTCTGTTCGCTTCATTGTGTTATAATGTGCTATGTTTCAGTTTGCATAATATCAGCAAATCAAACCTGAAAATGAGTTGCTACATTTGTTCTTGATAAGTTTTTATAATTTTTCTTTCAGTCGACCCATCACCTTCGCTCAAAACTATTGCCCACACCTGAAATATCCAACATAATAACCACACCAGCACCAAAATTGAAACCATCTCTGAAACCAGTTGCGCCACTCGCATATCTCCCTTGTACCGGTCATCATAAACTGGCGTATTTGCCTCATAAATTGGTCGCAAAGGACGACGTTCCTCATTATAAATATACTTTTCCAAACCTAAATTTTTTACTTTGCCGGTTACAGATTGTTTGCAAACATTCGAAACAGATCACACATGGACTTGGAATTTGTTACACAAGTGCTTGGTACCTAAACGCTTAAACGCCTAGGCATATACGCGTATATTTGATTAGGCGATTAGATATATCGGGTCTTACCCAAATCAAATACCTAGGTATTAATTACATGCTCACATTATTTCACTGTGTTTTGTCATTAGTACAGCAAACAACAACATGACATTAAAAACACACTTCAAACACTTATATTTTAATAGCATTAGATTATGATTAAAGCTAGCATACATGCCTTTCACAACCAAACATTTTTCCAAACGACCCTTCCACAAAAACTGCTAGCCCCTTAAACACCAAACCATTACATACCTTCTAATACCTAAGAAACAAGCAAAACAACCCCAACAGAAATACACCAAAAACATACACTTTCACCAACATTGCTTCGTAAACATCAACTTTGCCCTTTGAACATGCCAACTCCCTTTCTAACACCCCTTTTTCTTCTTCCAACTTCTTTTTCTGCACCTCTAATGCCCTTTTCTCAGGTCCTCTTAAAACATAGTTATCAACATCTTCCTTCCAGAAAAAGACATTACAATCACCCCTTCTCTGCATGCAACATCAAATATTTGTAACTCAAATTTCTTATGAGAAGATACAGACTAAATAAAGAGCTTACCAATGCATATGGGCATTCATAAAACTCATGCCCAGGCCTAGAAGTGCAAGTTCCACCCACCCGAAGAGGAGCAACTAGATTATGCTCACAATACAGCTTTCCATCAATCCCAATCCTGAGAATTTTCTTATAAGTTGGAAACAAACTCATTCTTATCAAAGATAATAACTTTTCCAGATACAAAACATGTCTTTACCATATTCGGATATCTCTTTATTTATAACAAACAAACCGTGTTTAATGAAGATAGGTAACTGTCAAAACAAATATTAATGAGATATGATGTTTACCACTCAACCACCACCATAAAAAAAGGAGCAATTATATGTTAAAAAAAACGTACAGTATCATTATTTTATGTAATATAGCTTCCATAATCTTATCATCAATTTTATCAAATATTACAAACACATAGCGCAAACGCGCATAGCGCGTCGGTTTATCATCCTAGTTTTAAAAGTTTGTGTAAAGAGCAACCTAATCTTGAACAGTGAATTATGGTCTTTGCTAAAAGGACCAACTTCACTCGTGAATCGCGTACTCTCACTCTCCCTACAGTCACCGGCGGTGGATCAATTCCAGTTAGCGGCGCCGTGGTAACCTTCTCTCTCTCTCTCTCTATTATTATTATTATTATTAACTCCGTCTTCCACCGTCGTATCCGGTCGCCATTCTCCGATGGATTACGGGCGTTAGATTATAATTCGCAATTAGGTTTGTTGGAAACATCAAGTTGAGCATTGTTTGTTATTCCATCGACTGAAACTTTCTCTCTATAGATCTGTTTTGTTTACTTATCTTCTTCACCTTTCTCTTGTTAGATCAACTTCTGGCCGCTACTTATGTATTATTATTATTATTAGTTGTACGGTGTTAGCTACTTTGAATATGGTGTCTT
Organism: Ambrosia x helenae; assembly: GCA_030844895.1. Classification (NCBI taxonomy): domain Eukaryota; kingdom Viridiplantae; phylum Streptophyta; class Magnoliopsida; order Asterales; family Asteraceae; genus Ambrosia; species Ambrosia x helenae. Next base: position 21,011 of record JAUTDX010002328.1, on the reverse strand, counting down.
ATTTCCAGAAGCTGTGTGTATAGTATACGTGGAAAATGAGGGTTTATGCTCTTCAGCTGTTGCTTCTTTTTTAAGCTATCAGATTAATAACAGTTATATGTGTTCTCTCTTCATTAAATCGGATACTTTAGTTTTTACGGCTTCTTTTGTTTGCCAAGGAAGGTGTTACTTCTGTTTAAATTATTGTACAAATGTTATCCTGGTATGTATGATTATTTGAAATGTGATTCTGCTTTCTTGGTTGATGAACCTGAAGGCCATTCCACTTTGAAGTTTAAACATATTTTGTATCTGTCACTTTCAGTGGAATATGTTATAACATACCACCGTTTAGTTTAGCAATCTAGGTAGTTGAAGGCGCAAAGGGCTTTTCTAAGCAAGACGCACAGTATGATATGAACAAACCATTTTTTAGGGGTTTTAGACATGTTTTGGGATGGTTCCTGCCTGGTCATTTTTGGATGTTTCAGACTAGCTTAAGCTGTATCAGACTCAGACCAGTCTTTCTGTAGAATCTGGCTGGAATTTAAGTATCTGCATCTTCCCTGACAAAGTTCCAAAAAAACCACCTAGTTTACTGGTTCATGTTTACTAATATCCTATGGTCTCCCTTTACACTTGCCTACCACTATTGAAACCATCACCCAAAGCTCATCCCCAATCACCCAACCATGAAACTAGTCACCATAAGATCTTTAAATAAGCTACGATAACACTTTAACCCATCGTGTAATGTATGTTATCCATAACCTTTAGAAAATCCTGTCTCGTATATCCAGATTGTACCGTGGTTCTTATCATGTGTTCATGCCTCTTCTCTTTATTTTCTTAGCATGTACTTTTAGACAAGATAGTTGTTTTTTTTCCATGCTTTTGATAAAAGATGAGGATAGCAAATGTAAACCATTAGTGTCTGGTCAAATGGTTATTTTAGCATTTCGTATCCTGTTAAATAGCCTGAAAACCACATCAATTTTTTCTTAAGAAATTGACTTTGTGTCCCCAACACACGTTGTTCAAGTCACAAATGTATTTCAAATATTGGTAAGGACAAGTAGAATGTTTGCAGAATTTCTTCCTTTCTTGGTCCCTTTATCTTTGCTTGTCAATGTTCATTATACACGGTTTCATCCAACGAAAAGGCAACTCTATTCGAAACAATATATCAACATAATTCATACAAATTTTGGAAAAAGATAAATGCTTCGACAGAAAAAAGTATTACTAAAACAATGAAATCCATAGTCCCTTGCATCATGAGTCACAAAGTCAAGTTTCTAAAGAAAACAACATGTACGTTCAAGAGCCGTATAATACAACAGAAAAACATGGATGAAAATTGCAATTTGCTTGTCTAACCATACATGCTACGATCCTAAAAAACATAGACATACATATGACAAGAAGTATGATGCAACATGGATACATGATACATGATTTTCTAAACGATAAAAATAAGTTACATTATGTGATAGGTAAACTTGTTTTAGCTGTTTGTTTTAAAGAATCTTTTGGTAACTAATTTCATTGGTCGGTGATGGGTAATGGACTAATGGGTCATACGTAGGTTCATTGGTCGGTGATGGGTAATGGACTAATGGGTCATACGTAGGGCATCATTTGATAAGTTGTAACCATTCAATTTGAACATGGTTGTCTTAGTTTGTGTGTTTTTAGATATAATTTGATAAGTTGGAACTAATCAGTTTGAACACAGTTGTCAAAGTAGTGTATTTTTTGATATAGTTTGATAAGTTGGAACCATTCACTTTGAACACAACCGTAAAAAAAAAGGCTATGTGGAGGAGATCCTTTGGCCCCTGGTATCCATATTGGATACCGATCATCCCACCCAACAAGGGTTATGATCCCGTCAAAATACCTCAAAGTGAGGCCCACAAGATTCGAACTTGTCTCCTCTCATGCCCAATACTTATCATTGGTAGTGGGTACCACTAGGCTATAAGCCCATTGGTTGAACACAACCGTCAAAGTCTGTGTATTTTTAGATATATGGCAATGAGGATCGCAATACTATGAAGAGCACAATTTTATCATCTTTGGGTTCATTAATGAATAAATTATAGTCAAATTCCCTACATTACAATCACACAAGGATAGCCGTGATACTTAGAGGTAAAGGAATGATGAGCTTGTGTAAAGATATGCAGAAAATCACTTATTTAAATGGATTGTCGGTCTAGTTCCATAGAATATTATACAAAAACAAAAATGTTTAGTACGAGCCATCATCATGAAATGAAATGAGAAAACCCCGTGTAAAATGTGTATGCATGTCAAAAGAAAGCCCAACAATATATTGTTTATTTCTAATAAAGTTGATTATGCATGTGATATTCATTTCTTTCTTTTATTATTATGTAATTAATGAACTCTATATGTTTGCTATAATATGCAGGTAGCAAAACTAAATAGTGGTAAACCCAATGGGATATATAGGTGTTCATGGCATTAATGCGCTGCATAAATACAAGTATAGTGGAGTTGATCACTCTTATCTTGCAAAATATGTATTGCAACCATTTTGGAGTCGATTTGTTACTTTCTTCCCTCTTTGGATGCCGTAAGCACTATTCATATTTAATCTTTTAATAGAACATATTTGCTGATAGTTTTGTATTTATATACAAATAATTAAATAACTATATTAAAAAAAGGCCTTGTTATGGGCAAAATGATGAAAACGCTCTTCACAGTTTGTTTGTTACAAAAATGGTCACTGTGATAATGTGATATTCAATTTCTTAACTCTTTTGGTTCCTTGTCCAAGTAAAATGATCGAACTATCCTCATCATTTTCAACCATGAATTCTTCTTGAATTTTTCTTTCAGCGTAAAGTCTTAACTTATAAACTTTATCATTTTTCTCAAAATTATTTATTGTTGTTGAAATCAAACCCTGACATATAATCAAGATCAAACCTAAACCCATTGCTTCTTCATCTTCATCCTACTTTGGACTAAAATTTAGAACCCTAATTTCTATGAAGAAAATTCAAAATACTTTTTGTCAATGAGAAGTTGAGAACTCTTATCATACATAAGTTATATGGACTATATTGCAGTTTAGTCTTTTTGTATGAATGGTTGACTGCGTACACACATGGTGCAACACCCCTTTCTATACATCACTAATTCTATTTTATCTTCTTGTTGCATGTCATGGATGCTTTTTAGACCCAATATGGTAAAATGCTTAAACTATCTTATCTTGCGCTGCTTTAAACTTTGAATTTTTATTTTAGTCTTGTTTTTTTACACATCTCTTTTTTTCAGATTACCCTAACAGGATTCATGTTCTTGCTCTTGTCTGCATCACTTGGCTATGTGAGTGTTCTTAGACTTCTTCGTGTGATGGCTTAATTAGTAAATTGGCATCTTAAATGCATTAAGGGTAAAATTGGCATTTTGTTAATTAAATTCTGCATAGATTTTACATGCCTTCAATCTTGTTGACAATTATTTTAGATGGAGGGAGTAATTGAGTATTTCTTTTCCATTTTGTGCATGAAATTAGTATCTATATGAATAAACATGTACACCCATGGACAAATATTTTAGGAAGACCTAGAAAAACATAGCACACTACTCTTCATAGGCAACGTAATATCATTGCATACCCTGCAGCATAATTTGCTCCAAAATAATATTGCATCAAAACATTAATATGTGGCATTTGTTACTAACTTTTATGTTATCTTTGAGAATATTATAGATATATTCACCTCAATTGGATACTCCACCTCCAAGATGGGTTCACTTTGCTCATGGATTACTCCTCTTCTTGTACCAGGTTTGTTTACCATTATTAAGTATTTAAGTGTTATTTCAGTATTTGTATTGTTTATCTTTCATGCAAAATATTTTTTATTCTTGATACAAAATGCATATAACAGTTGTATAGGCGGTCATTTACTCATTCAGGTATGGTTTTTGTCAATTTGTATGATTAAATTTTCCTATGTTCATGCTAGACTTTTGATGCCGTTGATGGAAAGCAAGCTAGAAGGACAAACTCATCTAGTCCACTGGGAGAACTTTTTGATCATGGTAATTGATATTTTTGGACTATTTTATCTTTTCTGCAATTGCATTAAACTCTGTAAATTTATGGTTTCTTTTCTTAATTTCGGCAGGATGTGATGCACTTGCTTGTGCGGTATGTCATCCCCACCCCCCTTAAATCTATGTTTAAGTTGTAGTTCAGTGGTTCCCGTTGTCCAGTTGTACTCTATTTGTATCAGAGTACTATCAATTTTATTATAATAGTACCAAACTGAAAGGTATCTTGGTGTGAATGTTTTAGGTTAACCAGTCTACTAATGTAGTACTCTCTTAACCCTATTTGATAACAATAGTTTTTTTGATCTACCCTTTGAAGTTTATTATGGAATCAGAGGTAGGTTAATCCAAGACATTCCAACGCCAACCGCTCAATACCTGTTTTTTGTTTTGTTTAGTTTTTTTGGCATATAAAGCTCTTGTGACCCTACTTGGTAACAATAATTATTTCTATTTGTTAATTAATGTATGACTCAGTTGGAGGCATTGGCTTTTGGGAGCACTGCTATGTGTGGAAGATACACATTCTGGTTTTGGGTAATTTCAGCGGTTCCATTCTATGGAGCAACATGGGAACAGTAAGTAGACCTAGTAATTATTTTGTTTATTTAGTACAAAGTTTCTTCAAACATTACATTCTTAATGAGCTTGATAAAATGTCGGGAGTGTTTAGATTTGCGCTTTGAAATGATTATCTGATTATTGCAATCTGAAGTCATAACTATCAGTTTTATAATGTCTTGGATAAACAGATCCTGCTTCTGCTTATTTTTTCATCTATGGGTCAAATAATTTTAAGGGTGAAGTAAAATACTTGTTTATCCTTTATTTTAACCCAATTTGGGAGGCTTTTATTTCCATTTCACAAAATTTCTTATTATGATTTTTTTACCATGATGTCATCTTTGGTCATTATATCTATTCATTTCTAAAAGCGCTCAAAAGTAACATTTGGTTATCAGCTATTACAACTTCAGGCAACAAAAGCACATCCAAACTCTCTTTTTTGTTACAGGTTATGGAGGACTGATTTCTTTTTGCATAAAATGCTAAACTAAATAGCTGTTTCGCTTTAAATATAAAATGCTGTGTTATATGAGCTTCTATCAGCTTTAAAAATGCGCTGAAGCTAGTTTCATTTTGCAGTTATTTCACCAACACATTAATCCTTCCAGTCGTAAATGGACCTACAGAGGGTCTCATGCTAATATACATGGCACACTTCTTTACCGGTGTAGTTGGTATACAACTTTTTAGTCTTCTAGCTTATTCTATTTACTTTTGTAACATTTTTTTTGCATGTTAATCTAAATGGTCATTGAACGTTTCATTTTTGGGTCATTTTAATTCCAGGTGCAGAGTGGTGGGCGCAAGATGTTGGGAAGTCTATTCCCCTTCTTGGCTGGGTTCCATTTATAGATGGTAGAGCTCTTGTCTCTCTCAAATATCTCTCCCATATATAGTATATAATTAAATGTATAAATACGTATGTATGGCATTCTCATGCGTGCACAAACGCACACAAAGACATGCTAGATTTGATCTTACATGTTATTGAATTCAGGAATCCCTACCTATGGAGCAGTTTTATTTTTTATGATAGTTTTTGCCGTTATACCAACACTCACATTTAAGTAAGTAATATTTTCATTTCGTAAAGCAAATCTACTCTTTTTTCATTGGTGCGTATCTATATAGCATAAAGTCCTTGACTTATATATTAATTGTCAAAACTGTTAGCAAAAGAAAAAAACACATTTAATTATCCTGATATTATACACTTTCTTTATAGTCAGATTGTTTTACATATATCAAGAATTTAAGATTAGAAAATATCATTATTAGTTCTAGAGTTAGCAGAGGTGTTTTTTTTTTTCTGTTCTTTTTCAAGGGTTTTGAATTTTATTTGCTCTTTATTTTTCTTTCTTTCAGTGTGCAAAATGTTTATAAGGTTGTACGCATGAGGCATGGAAGCATGCTTAAGGCCTTGGCTATGGTAAGTGCATTTGTTCTTTTTCTAGTAATATAAGTATATGACTAAAATCTTGATTTTTGATAAGACTTGGACATTTTGTCTTTCTATGCCAGCTTGTCCCATTTGGTGTACTGTTGGCAGTAGTTCTGCTATGGTATGTAACACTTCCTATAATTGTTTTTCCATATTATCATGTTTTGTTGTGATTTACTTCTTACATTTCACAATTGCAACACTATGTATTTTGGTTTGTCCTGATAAAAGGCATCGTTCCCTTTTATTTTTGGCTAACTGCATAAAAAGGTAACCAACTTTGATATGATTACTGTTTGTATAAGTGTGTAACTAACTTATGTTGAGAAGTTAACATAGTCAGAAGTCATGGTTATACAATCATTTCAACTGGGTCCGATCACCCTAAATCTGAAAAGTTTTTAAATTGTTTACCTAAAATAGAATTTCAACTTAAGTTGGTTACTCTTTTATGCAATTAGCCCCTTTTGTTGGTAATTTTCTGCAAGTGTACGGTTTACCAATTTACCATTACCAACTATTACAAGATGCGGGTGAATTTGGTTGTAGTCTACAAACTTTTTCAACTTTCTTTTAAAGGAGAGTCTTCAGTATTTTCGTCAAAGACTTCCAATTTTGTGTAATGGAGGGATTATTTAACATCTATTCTGATACAAAATATTGTTTATTGTTCAGGGACTATATGTCTCCATATGATTTAATTGGGAAATACCCACATATGGTTGTTATGGGAATTGGACTAGCATTTGGATTCCTTGTGGTAAGATTGTAGCTTTAATTGATTACTGTATATAAACATCGGTCTATAAACTAGCTTCGGCTTTATTTGCTAGTTATTACATGTTATGAGCTAGGTTTTTTTATACCTTCTAATAAAAATACAATCGGTTCTTGTGGTTCTTATATTAGAACCGTAGAACCGTCGGGTCTGACCCGACCTGGAACCGTTATTTCATATAAATCTAGAACCGGAAACCGACCCATATATTTAAAAAGGTTTGGGTCCAAGGTTCTTGTGGGTCGGGTGCAAGGTTCCCGCGGGTCAGAACTGCCAAACGCTCACCTCTTAAACACACAAATTAATTCGATACTTAAACCAGTTTCACGCTAGATTGCTTTCCTTTAGATTTACAATATAAAACCTTATCAGATATTACACAACTTTCAAATTTTGTAGTTTGATAACCCACACTTATAACATGCAGATTTATAATTTGGCAATTAATTTTTGAACTGTCATGTGTTTGGTCAAAATATATTACTGCAAATTCCAGTACTAACTAAAAGATATGGGAGGCTAACTCGTCATCTGTTTGCAGGGAAGGATGATATTGGCCCACTTATGTGATGAGCCTAAAGGGTTGAAAACTAGTATGTCCATGGTAAGTTTGCTTCATATCATTCTGTTAAGAATTTAGTTACCATATTTCTTCTATGGTAAGTTATGTTTTCCGTCAATAGCCTCCCTAATCTAAGAAGGTGCAAATACGGGTGGGTTGGTTCAGAATGGGTAATGCGTCAAAACAGGTTTGTGAAACCAGTCATATGTCGGGTTGATCCATTCAGTGAAGTAACTTTTTAAGCCTTTTTATTTTTTGGAAGCAAAACAGTAAAGAAGCAGCACATGTATTAAATAGAATTAATAATAATGTAATAGATTTCAAAGTTGTTTTTTATTAAACTAAATATATGTAGTAGTGATGATTGACATTTATTTTCATTGCTTAACTCCAGTCCTTGTTCTATCTCCCACTTGCGATTGCAAATGCACTCACTGCGTGGTTAAATGAGGGGTATGTCGCTTGTTTTATGTACAATTTGGAATGATATTATGAATTTTTATTTCCTAACCTGTTGGTTGTAAAGAGTTAATGAAGTTCATATTTTGTGGCAGAGTTCCCCTAGTTGATGATAAATGGGTTCTTCTTGGCTTTTGTATATACACTGGTATGATTGTTGATATTCTCAGATTAAATGAATTAAAATTTCCTTTCAGAGTATATTCTCATAAAAATTAGAACATATATTTTTTGAAACTTTTTTAGTAGAACTTATTTATTTCCCATGGTAATCGTTACCAAAGCAAAATGACATTGATTTGCACTTACAAATTTATCGCATTTTGTTATTGTTGAAGGGTATATACAATGTTTGACTAATTATCAAACCATAAACCAGGTGCATTGTATCTACACTTTGCTACATCAGTCATTCATGAAATAACAACCGCTCTTGGAATTTACTGCTTCAGGTAAGTAAACAATGTGCTTAATCAATCGGCATTTATTTATTATCTGAAATATTTAAAACCAAAACCAATATATCGATTCAGCGATTGGTTCATAAAGTTTGGTTCACACACCCAAGTGGTGCTCGAAGACGCGCACTCTGTGTGGGGGCCACCTAAAGTGCATATTTAAAAAGAAAAACACCAATTGGGCGCTTGCTGCACAAATTGTGTGCTTTTTCCTTAATTTGGTTGCTAATTTTGTGGTTTACAATATCAGGATCACAAGAAAAGAGGCTTGAGACCTGTGCATGTCGTATATGAAGGTATGTTTTGTTCTGAGGCTGAAAATTTTTGCAGGCTGGGTATAAGTTATTACTGGTCAAAACGGGTTCAGGCCAAATTTTAGTATGACAATGTCTTTGCATTGACCCATAAACACTTTGTCCATTTTTAGAAATAATTAGTGTGGCAGGATGTGATTACACAAACTCTATTACCAGAGATCATTTTTTTCTTCCTTTTGTAATTAAAATAATATAGGTCATTATATGCATTAGAAATATACTTTAGGTGCTTTCACCTGTTTGTGTTAACATGTAACCCAAAGCACGGCTCAATATTGCCTAAGCCTTACTACTTCTGTTGCGCTAAATGTGGAGTATTCGAATTGGTTTTCTAGGGTCATGATGATCTGGTACTTGCAAGTTCACAATACTATCAAATCAAATGACGGGAAAATGGATCTCAAAATTCCAACTAGATTCAGTCTCCTACTGTGTGGTGCAACTTTTGCTATGCATCATGGAATTTATCTCTTGTAGGCAAAAATTTAAGTGTACTTTACTGGCCAAATGTCAGTTTTATGTTGTTAAATGTATTTAATATTATTTTTTGTGACCAGAAGTTAAATTATGTTCTATTTTCAGTGTGTTGATTTTATATGAACTTCTAAGATTGCTTCATCTGTTTTGCTTTTGAGTGGTTAGAAGTTCAATCCGGGTGACCTTTACATACATAATCTCATAAATAATGAAGGCATTATTTATTTATTTATTTTATATTTTTATTAATGTCGAATCTTTTGAAGAAACGGTAAGAGTAGTTTCACCAGATACATTCTGAACAAGTTGGAGAGATGAATGGGTGACTTGCAATCATAGTGTCTAGCCTTGAAACAAACAATTCATATGTAGCCATTTGACACATGTGAAGTATACAAAGCGGGGGTTTCAATTTTCACTGAAACCCAACCTTACACTGTGTTCCAGAGTTTAATTTAACAAGAGAAAGGAAAGGATTTGAAAGGAAATGAGTAAAATTGGTGTTCCAGAGTTTTTTTTATGGAGAGAAGAGAAGGGGGGAGAAGAGAAGGGAGAGGATTTGTAGTGTATATCTGAATCTCTCCATATTGGAAAGATTTTGAGAGAAAGGAAGAGATAATATCACGTTCTTGATCTCATTCCAGATTTGCCCTCATAAAAAAATTGGCGGGTATATCTCCAACCCACAATCCCGCCATTTATCTCCCATAACCCTTCATATATACCCTCCTTCCATCATCTCCCATTTGCAGAAGCTGCTGTTTGTAACCCTACCCTCCGTCATCGATCATCAGCTCATCTTACAGGTAACACACTGACATTCAATTAAGTTTTTCCAGATTAATATATCTTGGATTCTTATCAATGATTGGGTTCGTATCAATGATTATTACATTTGTGTGATATTTGTTTTTTCTGTCCAAAATGATATTGATTTTGTATTTGGTGATTAATTAGCGAATCACATCTTGGCTGAATGGTCGTTATGTTGTGTGGATGGTCAATGTTTAGTAACCTCACCTAAATTGTAGTGTTAGAAGCCTTTGTTGTTTTGAGTTTTTACCTTGTTATGCTATGGAAATTAACTACATTCTTTTTCATATATTCTATATGTCGTAGCTGTTTATTTCTATAAAGTTAAATGGATTTAGCTAATTACCTTTAAGTTTTAAGAGTTCAAATTGTACCAAATTTGTACCCAGTGACTAATTAGCCAATCACATCTTGGCTAAATTGGTTGTTATGTTGTGTGAATGATCAGTAAGCTCACCTAAGTTATTGTGCTAGGGGCCTTTATTTATTTGGTTTTTTAATCTTGTGATGTCAGAGCTATTAACTTCTCTAGTTTGGCTAAATGGCGAGTTCGCGTATATTATCGCGTAAAAAACCAACTTTCATTCCTATTAGTTCAAAATATTCCAGAGAAGTATCCCATACAGTGAATTCTTCCATCCTTGTTGTGCGGTTGCAGTTCCTTATCATATTTGCAATCTTTACGGTTTCACCAATCACACCCGCGACTAACTTGTAGTACAAGCCTTCATGAACACCATTGTTTGTCAACCATGATGTGAAAGTCATTAAAGGTTTTGACATCGTGTGGTGAAAGATTTGCTTCAGTGGAACCTCTTTGAACTTGTGAGTTGACTACAGAATGATCCATGGGTGAATACGCCTTAACCGTAGTTGTGTAGGCAATAGGTGAAGTAATATAAACTGATAAAAGAGAAGTGGCATACTTGCATCTAGAGGTGATTTAATGTGTTGGTTGGGTAATGGGTCAAACCGGATTCAGGTCAAATGAGTAATCAAGTGTCTTTGACAACCTGGTCTTTTGTGCTCTGCATGTCCATCATGGTTTATAACCTTTTAACAAATAGTGTGGTCAGGAACAAACAATGCTTTAAGTGTTTGTCCTTACAATAAGCCCAAACCTGTTTCCAATAAATTTAGGTTACCTCTGTTATCGTTAGCTGCATTTGGTGTTTAAATGTGATGTTTTTTACCCCAAGGCTAGCAACTAGATGTGTGTGCTTACTGCTGTAGCTGAGTTTTTATCTTGTTATGCCAGGTCAATTGACTACAGTTCTGTTGCACATATTCTATATGTTGTAGCTGTTTTTTTGGTATGGAGTTTAATGGATTTAGATTATCACTTTAGAGTTATTATATTTAGAACTAGGGGTGCAAATGAGCCGAGCTACTCGCGAGCTACTCGAGCTCGACTCGAAAATAGCTCGAAACGAGCCGAGCCTAAATGAGCTCGAGCCCGAGCCCGAGCCTAAAAACCAAGCTCGTTTAGTAAACGAGCTCGAGCTTTGTTTATCGAGCCCACTATTTATATAAATTATAATTAATATATTAAATATGTATTTATATATAATAATTAGTATTTATAAAACTATGAATAAATAACCAAAATATACGCAAGGTTAAATAACAATTTCCTAATCAAATAACATTTTTCAGCAGCAAGTAAAGTTACAATGGATAATCATATACGCAAGGTTATTCAACTTGTGCGAGCCAGACAATTGCAAGCAGTTAACCTGATTTGCTTTTTAGTGGCTTTCCTTGCACTACGTAGGCTGTCAACCGAAAATCGTGCTAACTTACCTACTAGAGATGAAAGGTTACAGCGACGATATGTACGAGAAGAGATGTTACATAGCCTTTTAAACAGCGGTAAATGTCGAGACCTTATCCGCATGAGTGAGAAAGCTTTTATGACATTGTGCAGTATCTTAAAGCGTGATGGTGGGCTTCAACCTACTCAACGCATGTCTGTTGAAGAGCATGTTGCAACTTTTTTGCATATTGTAGGTAATGATTTTAGAAATCGCTTTACCTCTTGGCTATATCGTCGTTCTGGATCAACAACTAGTCGGTGCCTACATAGAGTTTTGCGAGCGATCATATCTTTAGAAGGTCGGTACATTCAACAACCTAAAGGTGATATTGTCCCGAAAGAAATTCAAGAAAAAAAGAGATTTTATCCTTTCTTTAAGGATTGTATCGGGGCGATTGACGGAACACATGTTCGGGTCAAAGTACCTAATAAAGATGCCCCTAGATATCGTGGTCGTAAGGGATACCCAACAATAAATGTATTGGCCGCATGCACATTTGATTTAAAGTTTACGTATGTGCTAACTGGATGGGAGGGTACAGCATCAGACTCAAGAATTATAAAGAATGCATTTACTAGAGATGATAAACTAGTAATTCCAACTGGTAGTTTCTTAAACCAAAGTTACTTAATTGTGTGAAAATTTATTATAACACTAATTACAACTTGTTTATAGGTAGATTTTGTTTAGTAGACGCGGGTTTACCTCATACGAGTACCCTAATGACACCATATAGAGGCGTTAGGTATCATTTGAAAGAATACTCCACTCGCTCCCCTGAAAATGCAAAGGAATTGTTTAACCTCAGGCATGCATCATTACGCAACGCAATTGAACGGGCATTTGGTGTGCTGAAAAAGAGGTTTCCTATTATTAGAAGTACAGCAGAACCATTTTACTCTTGCGAAACACAGTCTGACATCTTCTTGGCATGTTGTATTTTACACAACTTTTTACTAGAAGAAGATCGTGACAAAGATCTTGAAGATGAGGTTTTACAAGAGGTGTTAAATGGACCACAAGAGGAAGAACGTCAAAATACAAGAGGCAATAGTGATGAAGAACGTCAAAATACAAGAGGAAATGGTGAGGGAAGTACCGGATCCGAACAACTAAGGAACTCAATTGCAAATGCAATGTGGACTAACTATTTGACGTATCCAAACAACGAAATAGATTTGTCAAAGTAGTTTTAGATTAGTACATTATAGTATTTCATTTTAATTTGTATTGACTATTATGGTTACAATAAATAGTGATTTGGTTCTTTTTTTTTATTTGCGTGTGCATATACTTGTTCTATTTATTATAAGCAACCATTTACATATTTACGCATGTGAATTTTATTTATGCACCGTGTAGAAATTTATCATGAGCAAACACGAGGCCACAGGAAAAAGTTTACAACTAAAGTGGACGGAACAAATGGATAATGCATTCGTACAATCCATGATAACTCAACAGGATAATGGCAATAGGATCAATGGTACTTTTACTACACAAGCATGCATCAATATGGTTGAGGAGCTAAGCACAAAGCTTGGGATGGATTTTACCAAAAACCATTTGAAGAATCGGTTAAAAACGATGAAAGCTACTTTTTCGCAATGGTATGATATGTTTCGCGGAACGTCACTGAGTGGGTTCTCATGGAATTCAAACACTCAATTAATTGAAGCTGAGGATGATGACTGGGATAAATTAATAGCTGTAAGTGCTTTAAGTATTTACTTGAGTATTTAGATTATAATTCATATTACTAGCTATCTTCATTTTGTTTAATAGTCAAAGCCTGATGCTGCAACATTGAAGACGAAGAAAATTTCAAACTATAATGAAATGCTAGAACTATTTGCAAGGGATAGAGCATCGGGTGCACAAGCTGAAACTGCAAAGGAAAGAAATGCCCGAATGCAGAAGACTGATAACATTAACATAGAAAGCATTCCAGAAGATGACTTTTTAGCTGCCAATGATGTAACGATGGAGAGTCAAAACATTATCGATGATGATATTCAGGTGGTGTATCCTTCGTCTTCTCAACTTGAGCAGTCTTCAAGTGCTAAGAAATGTAAGAGTAGAAAAAGAAAAGTTGAAGAACAAGATGAAGGTTTAGCCTCTGTGATTATGAATAGTGTTGGCAGCGTGGCTAATGCAATTATAGATGGCAATAAAATTATTCAGGAGAGTAACAATATACTAGAAAGAGTTTATCATCGGGAGTACACAGGTGAGGAAATCTATAGTGAATTGGAGCCGATGGGTTTGGAAACTCATGAACTACAGTTGGCTTTCAATTATTTGTCAGAGAATCAAGCAAAAGCAAGATCATTATTTACTTGTCGTCCTCAAATACGGTTGACTATGCTGAAAGGTATGATTGGTTTAAATAATTAAGCGAGTTAAGGATGCATTTATCTACTAACGCTTTCCTTGTTTGACAACTTAGTACGTTTATGAAATTTTTATGTTTTCCTTGCGTATTTGACTTTTGTTCATCGATCTTGAAAGCAATTGTTGGTATAAAGATTTCTTTTTCCGAAAAGGAATCTAATGGTTAAAGTGGTATTTTTTTTTTTTGGCTTTTGCTTGTTTGTTCATGACCTACATAACTACAGGTGCTTGAATTAGTTATCTTTGCATGCAGATAACTAAAGTGCAGTTTTTTGCACTCCAAATGCAGTAAAAAAGTGCAGTTTTCTGCACTTCAAAGGCGGTAAAAAAGTGCAGTTTTTTGCACTCCAAATGCAGTAAAAAAGTGCAGTTTTTTGCACTCCAAATGCAGTAAAAAAGTGCAGTTTTTTGCACCCCAAATGCAGTAAAAAAGTGCAGTTTTTTTGCACCCCAAATGCAGTAAAAAAGTGCAGTTTTTTTGCACTCCAAATGCAGTAAAAAAGTGCAGTTTTCTGCACTTCAAAGGCGGTAAAAAGTGCAGTTTTTTGCACTCCAAATGCAGTAAAAAAGTGCAGTTTTTTGCACTCCAAATGCAGTAAAAAAGTGCAGTTTTTTGCACCCCAAATGCAGTTTTTTGCACCCCAAATGCAGTAAAAAAGTGCAGTTTTTTTGCACTCCAAATGCAGTAAAAAAGTGCAGTTTTATAAATACCAAATGCAGTAAAAAGGTGCAGTTTTTTGCACTCTAAATGCAGTAAAAAGGTGCAATTTTTTGAGGTGGAAAGTGTATGCAAGTTGTGAAGCAAAATGCAAAAGGGTATAATAGTAAAAGTGTGTATTATTATTTCCTTTCCTTTCCTTTAATGAAACTTGGGAACACATAAGATGATTATATTCTTTTCCTTTCCTTTCCTTTAATGAAACTTGGGAACACGAAGTAAAATCACACCCCCTCCTTTCCTTTCCCTCCTAAACTCCTTTCCTTTCTCTTCCTTCCTTTAATGAATCTCTGGAACACAGTGTTAAGCTACGTGAGCCGATTAATGCATAACCCGACTAACCCGAACACGATTAATTACAAATAACTAAACTTAACTTGCAATTTGAAGAGACACAATCATATGGGGTCGGATGAATAAACTGGCGTCCACCTTGATGGTCGCCAAGGCATGTCTCGACTTCATCCTTGAGGACAAGGATGATTCAAGGGAGTGGAATGATATGTGGACTACTCTTGTTCACATCGGCAATGCGCCTTGATTATGTCTTATTTGCATTTGTTGGTTTTGTCTTTCATGTTTAGTAGTTTCCTCTAGTTACGGTGGAGCAGGTGGAAAAATCTTCCCATGGTAGATGCATTTGTAATATCTATTTAAGTATTGTTCTTCCACCAATGAAAAGATAAGTAGAAAATTTGTCTGAAGAACTCTTCTCTAAATTTTTTAACTAGTTTTCTCACTATTATCAAGCCAAAAATTAAAGATTAACCGTTGTAACCAGAATAGTGGTATCAGAGTAGTCGTGATTTACCGTATGCCATGGTTGCCCAAACTCTATACAAAACTGAGTTTTGTAAATGGGTGAGTGAATCCTTTGCGATAATCGAGTCTAGGTTTCAAACCGTTTTGAACAATCTCCAGAATATCCCAACCACGTGGAGAAATAGAGTAGGTGACATGATAGAAAGTTGAACAGTCACAATCTTTTGGTGGTTGAATAAGACATAAAGTGGGAGCCCAAAGTTCACAAATTGGTTTGATTTTTTTTTTTTGGGGTCTCGTTGTGAATTTAATTTGTGAACCTGTTAACTTTGTTTTTATTTCTTCCTAGACCATGAGTACCTAAATCTTTTGTTGGTTGCCTAGATATGTGATGATTATTGAATAAAGTTGTTATCTTTTGGTATTTGGTTACTCGATTTTACTCGTTTATGTATAAAAATGTAAACTTTATTGGTTTTTGTTATCATCTATCATCTAGATGGTGTTTGTGTTATATTTTTAGATACACATGTATAAAAATCTAAACTTCATTTACTTGGCGTTTTTAGTCTATAAGTTGCATGTTTTTATCTTTCGCTATGTGTGATGATTTGATAAGTTGACTTAGGATCTAGAAATTGTATGGCTGACTTCGTTTTGGATCTGTCACTTACTTTGAGAGGGAGAGGTGAGAGGTTGTGATTAGGTAAAGTTTTTTTTGGTATGGGTTCGAATCTGCGCAGGAGTGAGGATCCCTGCCTAGTTATCCGTCTAAACCGCTTTTCCAAGCTTTTACCACTAGGATTAGGTTCACCCCTTGATGTGAAATAGTGTGCTTATCTCAAGGAGTGGATGGGAGTTATGAAGTTCTTGAATTAACCAAGGGTATTGGATGAATAATTAAAAGGGAAAATCACGAAACTAGCCATTGACCAATCTTTTTTCACCAAACTAGCCACCTCCCATCTCTTGGGGAGTCGGCTCACAGGTCCCGAGAAGTCCTTTGTGAGACCTCAGCGGAGGACCAATGGAGGAGC
Organism: Ambrosia x helenae; assembly: GCA_030844895.1. Classification (NCBI taxonomy): domain Eukaryota; kingdom Viridiplantae; phylum Streptophyta; class Magnoliopsida; order Asterales; family Asteraceae; genus Ambrosia; species Ambrosia x helenae. The sequence continues at coordinate 4,328 of JAUTDX010002328.1, read as the reverse complement.
GACACGTGTTCAAAATATAATAAAAAAATCATCACACTTTCCAAAAATCATTCCACCATCTCTCTCCTCTCTCTCTCCCTTTCTCTCTCTCTCTCTCTCCCTTTCTTTCTCCTCTCTCTTTCTCAACCTCTGTTCTTACTTACCCACTGTAATTTCCATCAAGAACATTTTGTATCTACCTTTTATATATTTTTTTGTAATGATATAATATTTCTTATTAATAAATGAAATGAAAAGACACAGTATCCATTTTATGAGTGCTAACCATGCATACCAGTTAAGAAAAATAAATAATTTCGTAGGAAACATGTTCGAACCCCAAGTCGTAAATTTTGTGTCTAGTGGTTACTTAGTTTTAACTATATTTAAGTCTGTAATAAAAATATACCTCAGTTACGTTGTCTTTCCATCAAGAACATTTTGTATCTACTCTGGTGTAACCAACAACAGCAACTACCCACCCCCAGCCCCACCTCAACAGCAACCACGCACCACCACCCTCACCTCAGCCACCTGAAAAGATCAAAGGTGACCGACAATCAAAACCGATGGAGACGCAATATGTTAAACGTAACCATAAACCATGTTAAAACGCAACCATAACATATTGTGGTTGCGTTTAACATGGTTTATGGTTAAACGCAACCACAATATGTTAAACGCAAACCATAAACCATGTTAAACGCAATCACAATATGTAAACGCAACCACATAAACCTTGCGTCTTTTGACGCAATCGCGGTGTCGAGTTCTGGTTTGAGTGGTGACTGGTGGTGCAGAACCATAAATTTTAATGGAGGAACAGATCTGAGACGTCTCTGTCTCCGTGTGACGGACAATATGTTAAACGCAACCACATAAACCTTTGCGTCTTTTGACGCAATCGCGGTGTCGAGTTCTGGTTTGAGTGGTGGAGTGGTGCAGAACCATAAATTTTAATGGAGGAACAGATCTGAGACGTCTCCGTCTCCGGTGTGACGGAGATTAGAAAGAAGACCTGGATTTCCGGTGTTGCGGTGGAGATGCTTTTGTCGTAAACGATGCCACCATCACCGGTCACCACCATACTGGAAGCAGCATCCTCCTGGCTCTGGATCTATCTTTCTACCAAATCCCATTTGAAAACAGTTCCATCCAACTGCAAATATGCATACCCATTACAAAAGTCTTGATCTTTGTCATCAACAAACACTGAATAGTAAGTATTTTGTAAAAGTTTTCATCTTCTGCATCTTCGGTGAAGTGGGAGTAGAGAGGAGGAGAGAGAAAGTGAGGAGAGAGAGAAGAGAGAAAGTGAGAGAGAGAGGAAAGACTTGGGAAGCCTCACAAAGACGTTTTGGGATTCGGGAACCGTCTTTCCATGAGGTGGCAATCAGCTAGTGGTCCATTACTGAGGTCTCACAAAGACTTCTCGGGACCTATGAGCCGACTCCCCAAGAGATGGGAGGTGGCTAGTTTGGTAAAAAAAGGTTGGTCAATGGCTAGTTTCGTGATTTTCCCTAATTAAAACTTCATCATCATGCACATGTTTTTTTTTCATTTTCAATTAAAGAAGAACCGAGTCCTCTATTGACCGGATCTTTATGAGTATTATTTCAAAGCTTGTTTACGTTGCCGTATGTCGCCCTCTTGATTATCAAATAAAGCACAATGTGTTCTACAATTATCTCCGTCTAATTGAAATTCATGATTTATGGTTGTCTTTCTGGTTATAGAAATGAAGTGAGGTTTATGGTGTATTTGTGTTGCGTGCGCTGATCTGATAGGTGTCGTCATGATTCTAATGTTTACTTTGTTCTGTCTCGAAATAACTGCCTAAACTTAATGTTACTTTGTACGTTGGAAATTTGAATACGGTGCTACTGGTTTATAGTTTTTTGTATAATTGTATTGTCGTTTTATCTATCATTAAGAATTACTTGACTCGTATCTGACGCCTAGAAGTTAGAAGTATGTTGGTAATGCATGCCAACTCGGCTTTCCTCAAATTATTGTCATTGTTTTCATACATCTTGCTAACCCTGGCCATGTGTTTGAGAATTCGCAGATTCGTTACAGGAAATGGGTAGTTGTCTTCTTGAGAAAAACTGCACTAAGTGATGACGAAGACAGTGGTGAGACGTGAGTATATAGCCGGATGGTGTTTTTATTTACAGCATATTTAGTTTCCAAACTTGTCTTAAAGCTTATTGCCTAATTTTTCATGTTAAATATCGTATAGCGGATGTGTTCAGTTCTAATCTTGTTTTAGTTTTCATCGTGCCCACGTATTTTGTAACGTACATGCTCAATTTTCAGGCAGAGTGTTGCTAATGCTGGGAAAGGTGCAATTTGAAATCCAGAAGCTGATTGATAATTATGTAGGTTCTCAACCTTGTTGTACCACACATGTGAAGCATTTTTTAGATATTTTTTACTTGATGGGTTTTTCATAACCATCTCATATTACGTTTTCAGCGCGTCACATATTGCTCAGACAATCACAACTCCGTCACAATCTCTTGTTAATGAATTGCTTATAGTTGAGGTTTTTAATTTCTCATCTCATGATTGTTACATACTTTCATCATTTTACTTTATGTATATACATATTTCATACCCTGTCCAATACAATGTGATGATAAAATGTATGAAATGATCATTTCCCTTTTCCAACTCATTTGCTCAAAATTAATATAAATATACACCTTGAAATTTGTATCACCAGGGAAACGTATGAAGCACTAAAAACACAATATGAAAAGGGAAAGATGAAAGGCAGTAAAGTAGAAATTGTTTCTTCTCGTCAACTGCAAACAACCTGTGATGAATTTGATGAGGATGCTACTTTGTTATTTTCCGCATGAAATCTTTGAAAAAAAGCCCAATCTCGTAGTCTTCTAACACAAGCAGCTCGTCACTATGGTTTTCATCTTTAATATGCATTAAGAAGTTTGTTATAATGTAGAAATTCTTCTATTGGTGATACATCTAATATGTTGGAAAACATATGTCTTTTTTCAGAAAGGCTTTCAAATCATTGGAAGCAATTGAACCACATGTAAAAGCGACCACTGAACACAGCAGCATATTGACTACCATTTTAGTGGGCTTGAAGATGATGACTTACTGATGATGAAGATGAGGAAGATGATGACAATGATGACACATTGTGTAGATAGTGAATTGAATACTACCAGCACATGAATGTTAGGAAGAACGAAGTTTCTAACTCGGAAACCCAGCAGAGGCAAGAATTTCATTTCTACTATGACCCAAAACGCTTTAACTTGTATGATTCTGATTTGTTAGTTTCTGTGATTCATATCTGCAGTTGGATAACGAATTGATTACATTTTCGCAAGTTCCTGTTGAATCAACAATGGTATATAAGAAATGTTTTATCTTCTTTTGTTTAAATATCTTGGTTTATTAAATTTTGCTACCTCCTTTTCCTATATTTACACCTGTTTTACTTTTGGACTTGCAGGTGAATATGAACAGAAAACCTTTAGGTAACTCAACCATGATATATCTTAGACAAAGATACAAATCTGCTCCACTTTTGATAGAGACCATCTGAAAGGTATAGGCCAGATGCGACAGTCATCTGTTCGAAAGCTGAACACATATGTTCTCCCAACACCACTTGAGAAAAATCCAGTTACTTCAGGAATTGAAAGTCAAAGTCAAGGACCTAAACCCAAACCAACTAATATATATCATTCAATGCCATTTGAAAAAAAATTCAGGAAAACCCACTCCACTACCTGCTCCTTAAACAGTACCCTCCTCGCCTCCAATCGATCCACACTCAACCCTAAATTGACATGTCTTATTAATTGATTCACCAGGCAAATTGTTTTTTTCAATCCTTATGTGAGTTTTTATGTTTGCGGATATGACCAAATCATGAATGGATGTTGATCTATCGGATTATATGTTTGATTTTTTGTGTGTGATGAGCAGAAAAGGCATTTCAGCATCAGCTAATTGAAGATCTCGCTCAGGATGTGTGTTAAATTAGATTTTATTCTTTTCGGTGTTTCACCAACCACACATTGTGCGCTCCCAACCTATTTTTGGTTTGCTATTTTAGTTTTATTCTTATATCTTATTGATTTGATTTCACCTTTACATGTTTACGGATCTTGTATTGTACTATTTCATACAAGAAAACTCTCTCAAATTTAGAATGTGCTTGTTTGTGTTCTTTTCATTTGCCAAGAGACCAGATAAAAGAAAGGAGAGTGCACGAGGAATAGAGAGAAGGATCGAGGCTATGACCTCTAGTGGTGGTGCATGTCTTTTGATGGCCGCTACGGTTCAAGCTACAACGATGACATGGG